>NDXB01011951.1:10093-24830 GCA_002631895.1 Agapornis roseicollis
CCCCCCCCCCCAAGGGGGCTTGAGCTAAACCCTCTTCTAGCACAGGGCTGGCTTTGATACAGCAAGCCAATGTGAATTTAAACTGATGGAAGGCCTGGTCCTCCTTGTCACCCTTTTGAATTGTCCCTTCAGAACCTGCTGATTACTAAATTAATTGTTGGCACATTCATAGGAGACAGGAATAGCCTCCTCTCTGCTTGAAATAACTTGGCAGCTATCATCACCTTTAAACACTGCTTAGTCCTGCCATTTGAAAATGTGCTGCCTTTAAAGTTTGAGTTTCCCTTTGTTTGGTGTTTATTCAAACCCACTCGCTCGCTCCAATTGCCTGATTTACCTTCTGGGTTAACTGTGTCCCTGGATGCATAATGCAGCATCCACAGGCAAACCCACCCTTTTAGCATCTCTCTTCTCCATTCTAGACAACCTGTGTTCCTTTGTCCTCCCTTTGATAGCTTTCTGGTTAGCAGTAGCAGTCACCTCCTCCAGCTTGGCCAAAGCATGGACCAGAATAAAAACCAAAAACCCACTGACAGCAAAAGAACCAACCCCAAACCAACGCAAAACATGAACCAAAACCCAAAAAAATCAAATATGCAAACAAACAAAAAGAATCAAACAACTCCAAACCACTTATTAAGGAGAAAAACACTTTTCAACTGAAAAATCCAGTGCTAGGTTCCCATTGAAAACCAGCTGTAAAACTATATCAACAATTGCTTTGAGGTTAGAGGGTAGTTTCTGATCCAACTGTGTTATTTAGACCACTTTCCTTTTGCTGTGCTAGAGAAAGGGCTGGGAAATCAATGGGGCTGACCTGAGAGTCCCTTCCTATAGCACAGACTGCTTGGTGCAAATCTCAGGGCAGCATTTTCCTCCACAGCTGGGTTGCAAAGCTTGTAGACAGAAAGAAAACCACCAAAGAGCAGCTGTCTTCCTTCTCTATACTGTGTGTTCCCCTTCTGGCTTTTGTTCTGACCTTTCTGAGTAAGGACCTAATTTAACCATGTTCTCCTTTAGAAAGACAGGATTCTTGGGTGCCATGGTTTAGTGTGAGGTGTCCCAGCCCATGGCAGGGGGGTTGGAACTGGATGATCTTAAGGTTCTTTCCAACCCAAACTGTTCTATGATTCTATAAGGATTTCTTATGGCCCAGGTTCAGGAGGTTGCTAAACTGGCAGATTACACTCACAGTATAGCAGTGGTGTAGGAGAGGGTGGCAGGTATTATAGCACCAGGCTCTTGATGGACACAGCTACCTGTGTGTTTTTTTCCCCAAGGCAAGCACCACTGGTCTTACCCTGCTCCTGCTGAGCTAATCGTTATCTCATATAAAGCAAGAGCAGAGCATACCTGGCAGTGTTCAGGGCCAGGTTGGACACAGGGGCTTGGAGCAAGCTGCTCCCGTGGAAGTGGTCCCTGCCCATGGCAGGGGTTGGAACTGGATGAAATTTATGGTCACTTCCAACTCAAACCATCCTGTGATTCTGTGCTGTTGGTGACCAGTTTGATGCATCCTCACCTGTAGCCCAGATGAGGGCCGCCTAGGTTAGTGCTGCACGCAAACAAGCCATGCAGTTCCAGGCAAGGATTTTATCTCTGCTTCCTCAGCTCTTTCAAAGCAATACTGTTTTAGGGAAAAAAACAAACCAACCAAACCCACAAAATTACCCAAGCAGAGCAGCAGTGCCCCTCAGTTTGTGCTGCTCTGGGCCACATAAGCCATTTACCTGCAAACATTTATCTGCTTGGTGGAAACAAAAGCAACCCCTTACAGCCAATCCCATATAATCTGTAGGAAAATATTACCACCATCAGGTGATCAACAGCTTCAGGAGCAAGCAAACAGGCCTGAACCCAACCAGGTGCAGTGAGTGCATCCAGCTGCAGCTCCAGAGCACTTTTCCCTGCTTTCCCCTGTTCTGGTTTGATGGCTTTTTCATACCCTTTGCTTTCATGCAAACAACCACGCAGGTTGCAGAGGAATAAACACAAATCAGGCCCCTGAATGCAATTGCTTACTGGGAAAAGGACCAAAGCAGAGAGCCACAAAGTCAGTGCACAGGAGGGCAGGCACAGCCAGGTTTGTTGGGGCTGTGAAATAGGGGAGGGGGTCCTGCTGCCTGGGCTGCCCTAGGAGCATGCTTACCTTTACATGTATTTACAGTAGAAGGGAAAATCTGGAAGTGGCAATGAAAGGGCCTCATTTATTGCTTAACTCTGAAGCTCCCTGACTCACAGGGGGGCCCATACCTTGCCATGGAATCAAGAGAGATTCAAAACACACTCTTTTAGACTGACCTTTTATGATTCCAAAGGGAAATGCTCCAAAAATGCAAACTACCCCTAAGTGCAAACTGTAAATCGACAGCTTGAAGCAGAGGCAGCAAGAAGCATAAACCCAGTGTCATTTCCTTTAGCAGGTTTTGTCTGTTTCCAGTTAAAGAGTTCAAACAACCACACTGGTAACTCCAGAAGTGTGTGATGTGCATCTGCTGCTACCCCAGCCCAGAGCTACCAAGAGCTCCAGGTATTTTGCACCTTGACGTAGGGCATTTCCCTTAAGGTCCTGCCTACTGAAAGCCATGGTCCTGCAGCACATGAAGCAACAAGGCTCCAGGCTGCTTCGCTGAGCTTGATTTAGGTGCTTGAGAGCAGGCGCTGCTGCCCATCATTCACTCAGAGGTGCAGCTCAGGGTAATTAATTTCCTGCTTTAGTTAAGAAGGCAGCTTTAGCTGAGAAGGGCTCCCTGCCAGCCTAGGAGCCCACACGGAATGGCTGGGCTTCACAGGAAAACACCGTGGCCAGTGAGCTCCCTCCGTTTTCCTGCTATCCGAACTGCACCTGTGGTGACACCAGGGTGATGCTCCAGGGCCCAGGCCAGGGAAGCGCAGGGGGTTGGCATGCAATAGCGGTTTTCATCTGGCATCCCCCCTGCTGAGCTCCCCAGGCCACCTCATCCCTGAGCCATGAGCTGTTTTCTCCTCAGTTAACTCGGTGCAGCAGTTCCAGCTGGTCCCAAGCCATCAGAATTAATGCTGCGTCTCTCCCATTTCTCTCCAGCTTTCAGACTCATGCCCACGCTCCTGCCAGCTCCCATCAGCCACCCCCATGGTGCCAGCAGAGCAGCAGCAAGCAAGGGGAAGGACCAAGGGTCTGCCAGGAGATAGAAGCAAAACAGGAGTTACCCTGGTGAAGAGGCTCTGGGAGAGATGCCCTTGGAGCAATACATGAGGCTGGTCTCCAGGCTTTGTGTTTCAGATGCCCCAGCAGCACACAGCACCCTGGTGCAGGAAAACATGATGCTTTGGGACTCGGCTTTTGCCAAGCAACTTCTCCATGGTATTATCCTCTGCTTCCTCATCCTTTGTCTAGACCAAGCAAGCTGGCTGTGGGCCTGAGTAAAGGAGGATCAAGCAACCATGAATCTGTAGTGATGTGTGGCTTTCCACTGTGCAAAATGGCACATGCATCCTGGCTGAGCACAGCGTGTACCCTCCTTCCAACACCCCTCTGAACCCACTTTGAGACCACCCGGGACAACCCCTTTGGGTGGCCCAGCTGTACGCCAGGCTTTTCCAGGTCCAGACTGGGACTGGTGCATCACCTCCCACCTCAAAAGTGGGATTAAAGCTTGCTCTTGGTACCACAGACCTCTCTGTGTTTGGTGGCAGCTTCCCTGTGTTCTCCCACTGCTTGCTGGCCAAGGTGAAGGGCTGTGGAACAGCACCAGCAGTGAGCAGCATGTCCTGTGGATGTGCTTGCCTCACTCCCCACCACTTGTCAGTCATTTTCTCCTTGAGGTGTGACTTTCAGGCTCTCTGTCCAGACAGAGGAGCTCTGCCATACAAGAGGGTTATCTCAGAGGTGCTGCATGTGTCCCCCTCCATTCTCCATCTTTACTCTCTTTCCTCCTTTCTTCAGACACCATGCAATGAATAGCCAAGGGCACTTGCCAAAGGCTTTCTTTCATGGGGACTGTAAATCAGATTATGGAGTAGACACTGCATTTCGTGCCCCTGTTGCTGAAATGCACATGAACCCATGCCACACCTGGAGCTGAGAACTGCCTGATGGCTTCTCTGCAGATTAAAGACCTGATTTTAACTACCAGGTTCGAGGTGAAGCCTTTGGCCCACCCAATGGCAAAAGGGGAAGAACAAGCCCACCAAACCCTGTCTTTTCCATAGCAAACTGAGAAAACAGCTATATTCTTCTCACGTTTGGGGGCTGGTGTTTTGGTGTCGAGTTCAATGCTTGGATTTCAGCATCACTTTGGCATCGTCTTGCTAGGATTTTATTGGGGTTGAAAGGCAGAGCTTGTGAGTGTTTTATTAGCTGTTCCCTTCCCTTTGAAGAGAACATCTATTGTTTATTAGTTTAAGAGATGTACAAAGGATATATTGAGTTCTTGTTTAATAACTTCCCTCAGTGCTCCAGCACAGTGGCGGTTTAATCCCAGCACAGGGTCTTTTCCAGAGCGGAAGAGGATCACGAAACAGTGGGAATGTGTTCAGACAAAACCCATGCAAACCTTAATTTCCCTGGGCAAAGGCAATGGGCAGGAGAAATCTGAGGCAGGAGATGGTGGCAAAGAGGTTGTGGATGAAGAGAGAGGAGGCTTGCCTGGGAAGATGGACCAGCATCAGGGCAAAACATGGCCATGTGGAGTGTCAGATTTGACTAATTGCTGCCTGTGTACAAAACCATGTTCAGGTCTCCTTGTGGATAATTCACAAGCAGAAATAAATGTCCTAGGGACATTTATTATATATGTATTCTATATATATTATACACACATATATATTATATACCTATTATATATATCATGCACATTATATATATATAATATACTTATTATATATATACAGGGACATATAACAAAGAGAGCTGGGAACAGCTTGCCTTCTTGGTTCCATCACATGTATCTTGAGATTTGGCTAAGCTCTTTAAGTCCATAGAGGCTGTGGATAAAAGAGCTTCCCACAGGCAGGCTCGAGATTAGCTTCATCATTTGTGCTTGGGTGGCGCTGCCTGTTTAATAAACCAGTATGATTTAATGGTGTTGTTTTCATACAGGGAAGAAGGAAACAATTTATCGATCCCTTACTCACGAAGAGGTAGCTTTTCAGCCTCCCTGTAATACCAGCAATGATTTTTCAATATATAATGATTTAAATAAAGAGATAAGGACCGTTTGCTGTACTTTGAGCATCCTCGGCAGCCCATTTTATTTCTATAGGAGCACACCATTTGCACTATAGGACTGTACAAGAGCTGCATGATGTCAGACAAAGCCTTGTGCCATTTCTCCCCATGGCTGTCTCCTCCACTGCCCACTGTAACCCTTCACAGCCCTTGAAGCAAACATGCTACCCACTGAGCAAGCCTGTTGCTGGTGTGAATCAGCCCACTGACAGCACCGGAGGAGACGGCAACACCAGCACCACCATCTCTGCCATCTGTTGCTTTGGTTCTCATGGAGCAAAACCAGACCTTGGATGTGCCTCTGTTTGTCTTGAAGGTGTCCCTCACCACGGGGGGGTGCCTGCTCACGCTGGATTCAGACATAGGAGCCAGGAGGCAGAAACCAGATCTGCGCTAGGCATGGCCTAAGCCGCTTTCCACCATCAGCCAGGAAGCCTGTGGGAGGGAATGAAATTGAATTTCAGCCTCCTCAGTGTGAAGCTGGAGCCGCAATCACTGACCCGGCTCTGAGATGTAAATCCTGCAGAGTAACTCCTGCAGGCCTGGTTTGCAGCACACGGCAGGAGGGAGCCCTTTCTCTCCCCGAGATGATTAAACTCTGATTTACAAGGCACAGTGGACAGGTAGCATCTGGTTTCTGCAGCCAGTGGTCCCTATGGAATGAAAGAGGAGAATTTCAAGGCTGCAGCTTTGCACAAACAGAGAAATTACTTTCTTGCCCATGTCCATGCAGGTACCTGCATCGACACCTCTGCTCCCACCACACCAGGTCACAAATCTACCAACCCGGCAGGTGCCTGCTTTCCCCCTTCCTCTGCCTCTCAGCACCCAGATGTTCTCTGTTTCCCAGCCCCGTGTGAGGGAAGGCAAAGAGGGGGGTGAAAGCAATTATATAGACAGTGCGGGGCTGCTTTGTGGTGCATTCAAGAGGCAGCTCTGGCACACAGGGGCAGGGAAGTGATGTTGCTGCAGGCATAGAAAGTGTCAGTCACTGCTGAGAGCAGTCAAAATGCCTGAGAAAAACGAGGTTGTTCAGAAGGACAAGTGCAAAAGCAGCACCAGATGGGAGAGGCAGGGAAGGACTTAGCAGCCTTTCCCCCTGTACAGCCCAGGGCAAAGCCAGAGGAGAGCCCGGGGCACAAGCTGCGCACCCCCAATGCCACTGGCAGAGAAGTGTGTGGGTTTGGGGGGCTTCTTTTTCCACCTCTTGAACTGTGATCAGGCTTGAGAAGTCCATGCCCAGCTGAAGCAGAGACAGCTCCCACTCTGCTGCTTGTTTCCCATTTTCTGGAAGAGGAGGAGAAATAGAGGCAGGGAAGGGAGTGCAGTTTATATGGTGCTCTTGTATGGCCCTGAGTGCTGGCTTCTTCCACCACCACAGTGCTCCCCAAATATCAGCTGCCTCCAAGCATCCCCGGCACAGGCAAAACACTCGCTATGCACCACACCAGTGGGGTATGAAAACAGAGACCTGGCACAGGGCAATGGTGATGACCCAGAGCATGAGGCTGTGGCAAAGCCCCTGTGCAAGGCTGAGCAATGGGATGCTCCTGCAGAGCCTGGGTTAGGTACCTCGGTGTGGTGCTAGGGAGGCTCATTCCCAGCACCAGGCAGCAGGGGAGGTGGGTGCTGTATTGCCTGGTCCCACAGAGGTGATGGTGTCACAGCCTATGGTCAGGGTGGTGTAATTTTGGCTGCAGCCTGGAGTTTGGCTGGAATCTCATCACTGCGGGGACCACAGTGGAGATGTTTGACTCGGGTTTCTCATCTTGTGCTAAAAATACCTGCTTTAGCCAGGGAAGGCTGAGTCTCTGAGGACACCTCAAGATCACAAGCGATAAGCTCAGATACGTTACCTTAATACTTTCTTCTTCCGCATCTACTCACACAAGCTGCCCACGGTCAGTGCTCTGTTATTCCCTCTTCTTTCTTTCCTTTCTTTACCCAAGTCCCTCCAAGGAAGATTAAGCAGCTGGACTTTCTGATGTCCTAATCCTGCTTTTGAGGAGGCAGAAAGCAGGACAAATACCACCTCACTGGGGCTATCAAAAGGCTTGCTTGAGCACAGTCAAAGTACACAGCTCATAGGTGGTACCAGCATCTCCACAGAGCCCACAGGGGTCTTTGGTGACAGGGAGCTGGTGGTAACTTGTGCCCCAAACTGCCCCTGTGAAACAGGGCTGGGCACAGCATGGTCCCAGGGGGTAGGGATGGACCTCATCTGCCCCACTGGACTGACATTGGCCCTTCCACTTCATCCTCACTTCAGGCACCAGCTCTGCTGTGTAAACCAGCCTTTGGTGGGAAGCACGGGCAGGCAGAAGGTGTTTAAATCAGTCCTGAGTGCTCTCCAGCACAAGGCTTGCAGTGCCCAGTGGCTGCATGGAGAAAGCAAGCCCTGGCTTTCCTTCTGCTGTTTGCTCTGCAGATAAAGGATTAGATGGGTTTTGTTTGGTCTGCTCAACTGCAGGAACCATTTCTCTTAGTGCTGGGGGGGCTGAAGGCACACCAGGAGCTCCCAGCATGGGGTGATCTTCCATATAGCTCCTCCATGTCGGGAAAACCACCAAGTTTGCAAGCTTATGCCCGCAGGGAAGGCACTTTCCCAGGCCTCTATGATGGAGTGGGGATGGAATGGACTGCTCACCCTTTGCCACCAGCACTCTGTCTATAGCAGTGAATAACTCGCCTGTGCCAACACTGGTGCCTGTGCCAGTAGAGGATAGCAAGCTTCTGCAGCTCCTCTCCCCATATGCTATGGCATATGTGTACGTGTTTAAGGTTTCTGAGACTAATGAGGGTTGCTAAAGGTCCTCGACACCTTCATATTTCTTATCTGAGGTGAGGAAGAAGCAGTGCAAGCTACCCCATCTTAACCCTCCATCTGGACCCCAACCATTTGGAGAACCCAAATCCAACCTCCCTTATCCCACTGCTGAGGATGAAAAGGATGCAGAGATGGGGACAGAGCTGGGGTAAGGGGTGGAGAAAGAAAGAGCACTCAGGGTGTGCAAACCCATCATGAGCTGGGCAGGGGCCTGCCAGCACCAGACAGAGGTTACCAGCCAGAGGTGGACAGCATCTCAGTGGTGGAAGCAGAGATGGGAAAGAGATCTCTGCACCCTTAGCTTTCAACTTCAACTCAAATGACCAGGATGAACTCTTCATGTACACCTGACTATGGGTCCGTGCATGTGATGCCAGGTTTCACGCTCAGTTGCCTTAAATCAAATATAATCACCACTTCCCTGCCTCCAGACTGTGGACAAGGAGCAGAACTGGCAGATGCTGGGGAACTGAACATTAAAGGAGATTTGTCCCAGTTGTGGCAAATCTCAGCCTCCTGGTATCCTGTTGGCACCTAGATGCTTCCTAGGAGCCCAGATCTGCTCCGCTGTTTCAGGAAAGGCCAAGGCCACAAACCCCATATTGTTCATGTACATAAACAGCCCTGGGATGTAACTCACTTTCCTTATTCTAGGGCTTTTTCTGATACAGCCAGAAAGGGGCAATTAAAACTGAACACCTGTGAATATACAGCAACACTTGCAGTGCAGCCAGTATCTGCCACCCTCCTCCTGCATTAAATTCTTCCCTGCTCCAATATGGCCCAAAATTAAACCCAATAGAGCAAAACTCACCCCAAAAGAAAGACTGGAAGAGGCAGCCCCACGTCTGCTTGGGCAGAAAGCTTCACCATCAACATCATCAAGCTGTGGTAGCCCCAGCAGGGAAACACCCCCTGCATGGGTATGTCGCATCACATTTCTGTGCAGAGCCGTCACTCATGTTGTCTTTGGGCTCTTCCCTATCCCTGTTTTGAAACCCCTTTCTGAAGGTGTTACCACACTCTGTTACCTCCAGACAGGCAGGGAAAGCTCAGGCAGCCCATAATGCCAAGTTAACATTCCTGTGGGCTGAAATATTACTTTCTGGTCTCAGTCAAGAAAACCCACAGGTTTAAAGCAAAGATCTTTTATCTATCTTGATAGATGGAAGACCATCTATGCCCTTCCTCCCCATCGCCCCTCCTGTTGCATGTTCATGGCATGAACCCTCCAGGAGCACAGACATCACACATTACAGCCTCCCATCCCAAAGGAGAGAAAATGGTAAGTTCAGTCCAACTGCCTAAACTGGAGTTTGGCCAGGGCCAGGGACTGGGTGCCTCATACAGCATCCAAACCCAACCTGCAGATGGACGCTGGAAGCACACACGCTGCCTATCGCTGCCACCCATGCATGGGGACACAAGCACTGTTCTGCTGGCTGGCTGGCAGTGGGGGTCCCCCACATGTCAAAGCTACACTCGGGAGATGCTTCCAGCCCTTCTCAGGGCCTGCAAGGGAATTAGGGAATGAATGAGTCTCTTGACATTTGCTGGTCAGAGATGAACCTTTAAAGATGAACCTTAAAGATACTCTTGGCAAGCATGGGGGCAGACAGCCTATTGAGCCAATGCCAGCTGCTGGAGACAGCACTCAGAGACAGGGATTCACAGCACCGTTAAACTAGCATTTGTCAGTTGTCCCTGCACTCAAAATACCCCTTCTGAACCTTGAAAACCTGAGCTCACCCTGGGGGACAGAGACCTCAGACACGTGTCACAAGCACAGCCTCCCATCACAAGGAATGCTTGGTTTTCCCCAGGTTCCCGGTCCCTTCTCCCCCATTTGCCTTAAATGACAGCTAATTACCATTCCAGAGGTAATTGCTGGAAGAGCCACTTGGGATCCATAAAGTGTTAATGCTGGGGATTTTTCTCCCAAAGAATCAAACAATGGGAGAAGTCCTATATATTATTGTTGTTCTTATTGATATGATGATCACTGCTGCAATAGTAATCAAAGTAAGTAAGTCATCAAATTAGCCTGTGGGAAAGACAAGGTTATCATCCCTGGAGCCATTTATAAGTCTAAGAGGGTTTTAATTGGGAGGAAATAATATGTTCACAAGCTGTAATGAGAGTTACAGACAAAACCCAGACATAAGGGGAAGGAAGGAGGAGGGAGGTGAAGCCTCCATTAAGGACTATTTAGGGAGCAAACACAGCCAGGGCAGCAAATCTGGGGGTGAGGGGGTGGTGCTCAGCCCTTCCATGCTCTTGTACACATTGGTTATCTAATAAGCCATTCCTTAAGCTTCAGTGATGCGGCTACTTGTATAATAAATTCAATGATCTTCCTTTTACTGGTCATTAATCTGCTTTGTTCCCAGGCAATTTTATACTCTTTTGATAAAGTATTTGTCTGACTGCTTGGAAGAAACAATGTCGAAAGCTGCACCTTAGGCGTTCGCCCAGCTAATGAAGAAAATCCATCACGAGCAGAGTTTATCTATCGCTTTGCTGGATGTAAATAAAATATCAGGCTAATTTACTTCCATTAATCTTAAAGGCCCCCACTACAGCAATAGTCCTATGTTGGAATGGACTTTTTTCTCTCCTTTTTCACATAAATATTTAAGCAAGTGCTGAAAGCATAAATAAAATTGCTTTCTAAAAGCCAGATTATTTTTATATCCAGTGATTTAACCATACATTTGGATTTACTTGCTAGCTCTTGCCTCTCAGGCAGCAGCCAGCCCATACTTCCCCTGAGCAGCACAGAGATGCTTGAGTTGGGTTTGTCAAGCATCTTGTGGGGTCTGTGTCACCTGCAGTGTCCCACTGGTGGTGTCCTGCAGTGGGTGGGTTCAGTGGGTGCTCAGGCTGCTGCAGAGGCTATTGGTGTCCTGTGGCCAAAATGGGCTTTTGCTCAGCCCTGACACTTGAGGACGTGCCTGGCTGGAATGCTGCTGTGCCCCATTGCTGCTGTGCTAGAGCTTAAGGGGTGAAAGGAGTGGTATGGGCTCTGCTGGAGGTGCCAAAGCATTCTGCACTTGATCTCCTTCTGCTGAAATAGGCTGGGTTTTGTGTTATGAGATATCTCTGTGAGCTTTGGAAAGAGTTTCTCACAGCCATGCCTGAGAGAGCAGGCAGGGGCCCTTTCTACAAGTGGAGTGGGTTTGCCTTTAATCTCCTGACAGCAAAGGGAAAGAGCAAACGAGGGATTTAAATCTTCAGATTCCACATTCAATGGGATGGCACAGCACATGGCACATGGTGCTCGCTGGGAACAGAACGATGGGCTCTGTGAGGGCAGCTGTGGTGGTGGCCTAGTCTCCTGCCTGGCCCCCTCTTTGGGCAGTGATTTATCCTCACTCCCAGGCACACATCACCTCCTCCATGTGGGACAGACAGAGCTCAGCTCCAGTGACTTGTTCCCGTTTAGAAAGCCACCTCTGCTTTATTCCATGCTGCTCCAGACTCCCTGCCCATGTTGTTTTGGAAACAGCAAAGGCATCATTCAAAAGCCCAGTGCAAGCCATGGAAAGGCTGACAGTGACTTCCCACAACCTTGAGCAGTGATTTTCACTGCTTCTTTAACCCTTCCCAGAGTCCCCATAGGCTGTCTGAGTCTCTGGTGTTCAAAGCTGCTGAGGTAGGGGGTGAAGGCACCCAAAAAATCCCATGGATGTGCCTTTCCATTGAAAATCCATGCTTGGACCATTACTTGACAACTGTTGCCTTTCCTAAGCAGTTGTGGGCTGTTTCAGGTGATGTCGCCTCCTCTCATTTCCTACTCCCTGATGTCTTCTTCTCCAGGGCATCCTGCAAGGAGGTGGGAGACCCAAGCATCCACACACAGTGTCACATCACCCACAATGAAGTACATCCATCACCTCTGGGGTTTGCTCCGTGCCACAGGGGCTGGCGGTCAGCTCAGCATGGTGAGTCCTCCGTCACCATCAGGTTGTGCTCCCGGATGTGCCGCAGCAGGATGCGTGCCCGCCTGTCAATGGTCCGGAGCAGGGGCCTCAGGCCCTCGGCACCACCCTGGCTCTCCCAGAGCTCCCGGTCCACACGCAGTGATTGCAGCAGCAGGTTCTGCAGCCTGCCTGACCGCAGCACAGCCACGGCCGCTGCAGGGAAGCTGCAGTGGAGGAGCAGAACAGAGATGAAGAGAAGGGGTTACCCAGGGGAGGATGAGTGGGGAGGAGGGCAGCACCCAAGCAAATGTCATCTGGTGCTTCAAGGAATGCATGGCCACCCAGAAAAACACGGGATGAGGAGCCTCCTCCTTCAAACTCTGCCCATAACAAATGTGCAGAACAGCTCCATCAGAAATGGATCCAAACAAGCTCCAAATCAAGAGTGCCAAAATGCCTGATAGTTAATGACACAAATAATACCAAAATACCTGATTATTCCTCATTTTTGTGCAGCTGCCAGCTAGAGAGGAAGAAATAGGCTTTGGAGACTGCCTTCAGCTACCCAGAGCAGGGTGAAGAGCTACTTTCAGAGCAGGGGCACGTGTGGTGGGTTAGGCCAGTCAGGCACATGGAGCTGCTGTCCATCCTGCATGTGCAAGCTCAGCCCTCCCCCAGGATGTGCCCCCAGGAGGGTGCACTTCACCCTTCCTACCTCTCTATGCCTTGCAGGAGCCTGAAGTTGAGCTTCTCCTCGGGGTGCTGTGGCTTGCCCGCATTGTCAATGAACACCAGGCGGAACGGAGCGCTCCTTCGGACCTGACAGTGGGATGGGAAGAAGTTCACTTACTGCAGGAAACCATCAGTGTGTGCGTTTAGGCTGATTCTTAATGCATTGAGAAACCTTGATTGCACCTGGGGGCCAGCAGCTGCCAAAGCCCAGATCCCTTTGTGACCAGGGCCCACTATGGACCCAGCATCACCATGGGACCTACATCTCCTTTGCTGCCACTTCAGCCCTAAAAGCATCTCATTTATCTTAGCCCCAGAGCAGCCCCTGGGAACTGGGGGGACATACCAGGATGTGCACCAGGACCAGCTCTGCTGGGTTTCGGCACTTCTCATGGAGCATCTCCTCCATGCATGGCTCAGAGGGATCGGGTTGAAATCCACAGCAGTAGCGGTCCAGGCGGTCATGAACCTGCAGGAGAAACGTTGGGATGTTAGTGCCAAACTGCACATTGTGTGTCCAGGATGGGGAGGTCCAGTTTTGAATTTTCCTTGCTCCAAGGAGAATTAAAAGAATCCTTGGATCAAATGGAAAAGCTGCATACAGCAGTGAATGAGAAAGTGGCAGGGAAGCATTCAGAAGCTGAGCTGCCTTGCAAAATCTTTTGGCTTGGAGAAAAGACCAATAAAGCTGGTAGTGACAGGCTTTCCCATTGGAGTTCAGACACCTTCTGCACCTCCACTTCCACACTCCATGCTTGCACAGTGTAAATGGGCTGTGCTTCCAGCTGAAACCAAGGGAAGATGTGCACAGCAATGAATGTAAAGAGAACACCCAAACCCCAAAAGCAGACAAGGAAACCTAGGTTTTGAAATCTTAAAAAGATGTATCTTCCTGAGGCCAAGTCTTGGTGCACTGGATGATGGGTTCGTCTGGCTGCAGTCACATATCTGCCCTTTCATCAATCCCTACCTGAGCAGCTCTTCATGGAAAGATGAATGGATAAATGGAAAAGGGGAAAAGCAGTCTCTGTGTTACACAGAGAACGCTCTTTTCCTCATCAGAGCCTAAATGGCTCTAACAAATGGGTCATTAGGTCTTGCTGCTAGAACACAAATACGTGAGCCACACCTTCTCGAACCCTATGAGCTTGAACCCTATGAGAAGCTCACTTTCAGCCCCACCTGGGACCCACACAAAGCTCAGGCACACCAGAGCATCCCCTTGGATCCAACAGGGTTTTCCATATGTGACTCAGCCTGGGATGGCTTCTCCCAGGGAAAACTTCCTTGCTCTTCCCCCCTGCTGGGAAGGGGGTGCCACAGGGTACGGATGGGGCTGCAAAGCTTTGGAGTCAATGCCTTCTTTACTCTTTGAAATGCAGGACAAAGCCACCAGCAGCTGCCCCCTTTCATGGGGCTCAGTGTTCTGCCTCCATAAAGCTTTGCACCGAGAGGGGTGCTCCCTTGTGGCAAACACCAAGAGAAACCCACAGAGAAGCAGCCCAATTTCAAGGCTAATTGAAGAAAACAACCAAGACTTCAATGGCAACATACAGCAGGGCTCCAAGCTTGCAGTGTCTCCTTCCCCAGCCAGAGCTCTGAGGGGTTAAAGCCATTTCTGTCAGATGCTATTTCACATCCTGCTGACTTGGTGCCTCTTTATGTGACTTTTCCGCATGGGAGGATCCCATTGGAGCTATTGAAGAAAACCTGCGGACTGCCCTTGGATTTATCATTGTGCTGCTTCAGCCCCACAAAGGAAAGTTTCCTTAAACCCAGATACTTTCTCCTGGAGACTCAGCCTTTCCATTGTGCTTGATGGAATTTTGGCCTGGGGAAGGGAGAGGGGTTGGTTGATTTTCTCATTTCTCTGGCTGTTTCAGCACTGCTCCACCTCTGTCAGCCATAGGCTGAGGCTATAAAGATTAACGGCCAGGCTCAGCCAAAGAAAAGGGAGCTAGAATAAAGGGAACACAAATTTTAACAGTTTTGGGTGGGTTTGTCTTCACTTCTTTTTTTTTTTTTTTTTTTTTTTTTTTTTTTTAT
>NDXB01011951.1:24901-42058 GCA_002631895.1 Agapornis roseicollis
TTTTTTTTTTTGGGTTTTGTTTTTTTTTTTTTTTTTTTTTTTTTTTTTTTTTTTTTTTTTTTTTTTTTTTGTATTTTAATACTTGCCCTTTTAGGCGTTTTCCCCTCCTCTGATAATCAAAGCTCCAGCCCCAAGGTGCCCAAAGAGGCTTTCTTCCATAGAAATCACTTTTGCCTCCTCACAGCTGCCCTCCAAGAAATGATAACTCCTTGGGACGCTGTCATAATCCCTCATAGCAGCAGGGTATGATTTTCCAGGCAGAAGATTAAGCACTATTAAAGCCAAGGAGGAGGAGGGAGAGGAAGGCAGTGCCATACGAAGGTGCAGAGCTCCTGAATCCAAGCACCAGCAGCACATCCCTGGAGTTGGATCTGATGCAGAACACATTGCTTGTCCCCAGGAATGCCCCATGCTAAGCTGCTGCTGGCATCCGTGTGAGGCAGAGCCAATAGAGCTGTGATGGGAGAAAGCTCACCCATGTAAGAGCAGACTTGCTGTATCCAAAACCTGCCTGTGTTTCCCCTGCAAGTCCCAAACATGAACCGTGATTGCTTCTGTACAAAGCTCTGCTGCTCCTTGTTACCTAATGAGTAAAAACATATCCCCAAAGCCCTATGCTACTCTGCAGAGGAGCCCACAGTCACACAAGGCAGGTACACAGGGTGACACAGCCAGAGGGATGGGTGTCCCCATCACCCCTGCCTTACCTGGAGGAGGAAGTCGAAGAGGGCCAGGCGGCTCCACTCACCACGTGGGATGCTGGAGCAGGGAGCATCCCCACCTGCTGGCATTGGTCCATGGGGCCGCAGCATCTCCTGGTACTGCAGCCAACCCAGGGCGCAGGAGTTCTGGTCGTTGTTGGCATCCTCCAGGTGCTGGAGGTCAGGTGCCCACCAGATGATGGGTCGTGGGGAGCCATTGGTGTAGCTGTAGGGCAGGAGGTGGCTGGTGAAGCGCCGGGCCACGGCAGGCAGGCTGCGGTTCAGCCCCAGCACCCTGTCCAGGTGGAAAGCCAGCACCTCATAGAGGTCCCCAGGGCGCTTGATTAGCCCACAGTGCCCATCCTGGCAGTCCCTTTCTGGCGAGCTGTCCCTTTCAGCATCCCCTATGGCCCGCAGTCCCACTCGCAGGACCTGCCCATGGGCTGGGATGCGGGTTTTGGACACCACCTGCCCACTGGCCAGGAGCCGCATCTTCTGGAGGTCATCATCAGAGAGCCAAGGGGGAGCATCCCCTGCTGCCCCCCACCGCCGCCTCCTGCCCTGGCCAGGGGGCTGGTCCTGCCGCAGGCGAGGGGAGGGTACAGGGACCCTTCCACTGGGGGCTCGGCCCCTGGATAAGGGTGCAGCCACCTCCTGCCACGGGACTGGGGGGAAGGATGCTGG
Source organism: Agapornis roseicollis (assembly GCA_002631895.1). Lineage (NCBI taxonomy): Eukaryota > Metazoa > Chordata > Aves > Psittaciformes > Psittacidae > Agapornis > Agapornis roseicollis. Next base: position 26,287 of record NDXB01011951.1, read on the forward strand.
CAGCAAGTGCAGGGAGTGATGTGGTGGGGGCGGAAGGCGGGCAAGGGCCAGCAGGGCCAGGGCCAGCAGCACCACGAGGGCTGCCGGGGCAGGGGGCTTGAGCCCCATCCTTCTCCATGGTCGCTGCACCTGTAGGGAAAGGGAGAGCATTACCAGGGGTCCCTTTGAGGTTCTATGGGCAAGAATGTCCACACAGCATGCAGAGCTGTCAATAAGCTTGATGGGGTTTTCTTTGTGCTAGAAATCAGCTGCAGTCCTTTCAGAAGCCGGTCAGAACATGAGCAGACCCACCACAGATGTTGCCATGTCTGCAGCACTGATGTACAGGACAACTTTACAGCGATGAACTCTTCATGGTCCAATATTTTGCTTTAAAGACTCAAGAAATTAAAAAGAGTAAAAAAATCTCCACAAAACCAGAGCAAATTCCTGGCTGGATGTGAGCATTTCCCAGTTCCTAAGAGATTTTTATCTTCAGACCTTACTCTGGGTACCCTCAGTGGTTCCTATCCCAGTTTCACACTGAACCGGTAACCTGGATCCCTATGCCTTCCCTTGCAGGACATCTCAGTGCATGCTGAGACACAGCCTCTGGAGCAATACCCATCACTGCACCCAGCAAATCCAGGCAGCTCCAAGTGCCAGTCAGGAGCTGTGACAGCCTAGAACACTAACTGCTCTTTCTGAAACCTAAAATCTGATGTCCCGCACTAAGGAGCTGTCTTTAGACAAGTACTACCAAGTTCTGATGTATGTATCTTCACACACATAGCTCCCCTCCCCCTTCCTTTTACTCATACTTTATAATCTGTAGAGGCTTATAAAAACTATATAGGCTGGAAAGGCAGTTGTGAGCAAATACTGTGCATGTTTCCTGCATTGCTAACCTTCTACCTCCCCTTTGGCTGAAAGCAACCCCATGCACACAGCACTGGGGCACAGGATCCTTCCTCCCTTTCAGGGTGAGGCAGAGGGAAGAGATGGGACAGCACCCAGAGAACCTCCCATCCCACCCCATCCCCAGACCACAGCTGTACCCATGCCACATCCACCCGGGCTTGGGCTGGAGCAGCCAAAGATACCTTGGTGCTGTTTTTCTGCTTTACAAGAGGCATTTCCAAGTGGCTCAAACCCATTCTGGAAGTCAAGGGAACGTCCAAGGGGATACATTTTTCTGCTGTTATTTATTTTGGAAGCACAAGTATATCCATGGCAGACACAGCGGGACAACACCGTGCCAAAGGATGGATAGGAGATTGTTTGTGAGAGGAAACGCTTGGAAAAAAGGAGCTGAAAAGCTAGGGAGGGATGAGAGGGAGGTGAGAGCCAGCAGCCAGAATGGCTTCCAGAAAGCAGCGGGGTGAGCAGAAGCATTTCCAGACATGGGGCTTTTTGGATTGCAGGTTCCTGCTGGCTGCAGAGACCCACCACCAGCTCACTCCAGCCCCAAGAGGAGCTGCCCCAGGCAACCCCAGCACATGAGCCCCTTCATAAGCTGATCCAGCACTAAAATCCATCAGGTTTCATGCCCTCACCGCAGGGAGGCTGTTTCAGGGGGCCCCATGGTGAGAAGCCACATCCCTCCCAAAGGCACTACATCAGCCAAGGTGACGAAGAGGAGCCACAAAGCCACCAACTCACCGGCAGCAGCCATGGGGGTTTTCCTCCAAGGACTGAGCAGATTTACTGCAATTTATAAGAGTAAGTGATGGTGCACTTGGAGTGATTCAGCTTTATAGCTCTCATGTTACTGTTTCTCTCCCAGACATGCAATGTAATGCAGCAAAATACATCCTCCAGGCAGAATTCTGCACTCACCCATGGCTTACACTGGACTCTGCCGGTTACAGGGCTTTGGGACCTCCCAGGGCACCCCCTGATTTAGCTCTCCCTTAAACCCCGAAGTGAAAAGGAGTAAGTTCAGAGTGAGTCTGTTCAGAGTGATGTCCTGTCCTAGTTACTGCATTAGGCCCCCTTCTGGTCAGGGGGTGAGCATGAACACCCCCTGAGCAGCCCCAAGGGGCTGCAGGACTTCTGTCAGGTGGCTGATTGCAACGCTCCACTTGGATGGGATAATGATTTGTTATGGAACCACAGCCAACACCAACCAACACCGGTAGCACCCAAGCTCAGGAATCCAAAACCTTCATGCCCTTGATTTCAAGCAAGTCTTGCAGAACGCAGACACAAGCTTGTTCCCAAGCACCCTCAATCCAGGTCTGGCACCCTGAGCAAGAGTTCAGGGGAGGTGCAATGTCTAAACCCTCGTTTAACCACAGTAAAATAGCACTGTGGATAAAAAAGCCAGATCCTGATACCCTGATATCCATACTCCTTTCAGGTCACCACTGTAAGTGCTTCACTGTCGTCCCCTCCAGCCTCAAAACAGGCTGAATTCACTGCAGTGACACCTATGGAGTTAATCTCCATGGGCAGGATTAACTAAATCTCAGTCCTCCCATCTGCATCCAGCCAAGTTCCCTTCCCAATTCATGCTTCCATGGGCAACCTCTTCCAGCGCCTCCCCCATCCCATCCCTTTGAGAGACATGACCCACACTGCTCCCACCAAAATCACCCACAACCCTCTTCTTCTTCACAGAGCATTTGCAGGGTGATCATTGCTGTTATCCAACTGATAATAACCTTTTGGTCACTTACATCATCTGGTCACTTACCCCATCCCTGGGCATGCAAAGAGCCTAAAAAAATCCAAGTATCCTGGCAGGGGGCCACACAGGAGCCATTTGGAGAACCTTGGAAATACTGCAGGAAAAATCCTTTTCAAACCACAGCTGGAGAGTAGTGGGTGCCAAATGGCTGGCAATGACAGCTGGGGTTTTAATGTCAAGTCAGTTTACAGTCCAAGTGGTGAAGGAATCAGTATTGTCCAAACCCACCCTGTCTTTTCTGACAGTGAGCTCGCATTTGGGCACCATAAGTTAGAGCTTCATTTCTTCCCCACCACCACAGGCTCCCTTCCCCAGCACTGCTCAAGCTTTCCCTGCCACATCAACAGTAAGAAGAAAGAAGCAAAGTCCAAGGACAGCCCCTGTGTCATTTCTGACAGTCGATATTGCAAATAACCTAATGATCGAACACTGCACACATAAAGCTGTAGTTACAAGCCCAGGATAAATACTTTTCCATTGAGACTTTCTCTGAGCTCATGCTCTAAGAAAAAAGGCTGCAGTTTCAGCTATGGCTTCCATTCAGCCCCAAATGCAAACCGTACGTAGAGCTCTGCTTTGCCAGTCTGGCACGCTGACAGAACAGCACGTCTTCATCAGAAATCAGATCTGTACCCCAGTGGGAAAGCTACAAGCAAGGCCCATAAAAAGGCTTAAGAGAAGTAATGCTTGTTCCAGGATGCCAATAAGTAAATCATGTATATCCTCGCTCATCAGAGGGACATACAGCATGAATGGGCTCCTGAAGGCACAGTGGAGAGCCTGTGCAGCCTGGCCATCTGGGATAAAGCTGTGGTTGGGGGGTGGGGTTATCCTTGACATTGTATTCCCGGGATGCTTGAACCTTGGCAGAATCTGGAGCAGAGTCGCCTGTTTTCAATTTCTTTTCAAAGTGCATCAAATTGGCTTTGTTGAGCTTGAAATAAAAGAAAAACAAACCCCAAGCTTCATTATCCAGGAATGCAAGAGAAACAGCCCTAAGCCCAGAAAGATGCCCTGGAAATACGTGGCTTTTAAAATGGGAATTGATCCCTGCTTTTCTCTGGTATCTAAGAGAGTGCTCCTGTCCCTGCACCAGCACTGCCAGCCCTCTCCACCAGTAAATCCCACCATCCCAATCAGGTGCCCAAGGGAGCCAGGATGCCTTGGCCACGGACAGGTCCCTCTTCACCTCTTGAGCTCAGAGGACTCAAAGGCCACTGGTGAGCAGGTTAAAAGCAGGAATGTGCCTTTACCTGGATGCATGCAGTGCAGGGCACCGTTTGCATGGGAGGTGGAACACGCAGAGCTGCACTTACCCTCCCTGCACCGTGCTCGCTGCCCGCCCGATGAACCGCAAAGCTGTCCGGGCAATAGGAGACGCAGCCCACCGTGACCAGCGTTAACAAAGGAAGTCTGAAAAGCAACTGGGAAAGCTCCTCTGGCTGCCCCCTACCTCCGGGAACGTCTCCAGAGCTTTGTGCCCAACACGTGGTGCATCAGGAGAGAGGCTGAGAGCTGGTGCATCAAACAGATCTGGGAGGGGAGCAGCCTCTTCCCTTTGGTGTTGTCCAGGGCATGGCACATGGGCTAAACTCACTGCTGGGGACCCATAAGCAGGCTGAGGATATGGAAGGGAACCATGCCCCCCTGGATTGATTCTGGGCAAGCCCAAGCAGAAGGAAATCCTTGGCAGCATGCGCTGCCCATCATTCAGGTGCTTAAGTACCTTCCTACACCACCGTGCTCAGGGAAGATAGATGGCTTGCAGTGGGAATCTACTAAAGACAGCTATGAAATGATGACTTCCAGCCTCAAAGGGAGCCCTGGCTCAGAGTGCCTGCCCAGGGGGCAGGTTGTATCCCCAACACATAGAGCAGCACCAGGTCCCACCACCACCCACCTGCACCTGGATAACCACCGGGCATGAGGAATGGATGGCCCTTCACCCGGCCTCATGATCCATCAAAGGGGCTGTAATTCCTAGCAGACCTGCACCAGCTTTGTGTCTGTGCTTCCACACATTGCACGGCAAGGAAGTCGCAGCAAACACTGGGCAATGGAAAAATGATGTATCAGCACATGGTGCTGGGTCCTTCCCACAAACCTGGCACACAAACCTTCCCACCAGCATGTCCAAAACCAAAACCAAGCTAAATTGCCCAGGATGAAATCTTACAACATGCTGTACTTTGCTAAACTTTGGACAGTGTACAAAGCCTCAAGGATATAATTCATAGTCTAACTGTGAGACAAGCACGGTTTGCACTAGCACAGGACAATGCTCCATCAGCAGCAGAAAGGGGTGAAACACTGTTGGTACCCTTCCCTCCGAGCACTGACTGTGAAGAGGTGGTGTCAACATGCTTCCTTTAGCTTATGAAATAATGCTGCCTGCACATTTGGGGCAGCAAACTGTAGAAACCCGGAAATCCTGGAGCTCCACAGCTCTCTAATAATAACTTGGTGTCTTTGGCTCGAGCCCCTTGAGCTTTTGCTCCTCAGGTGTGAGGTGCCCTCCTTCTTGCTCGATCCTCCTCACCCAGACACACTGTTCCTGGTTTTGGGAGGTGCTTCTCTGCCTAGCCACAGAGCACAGCCTCTTCTCATCCGCTCCATCATCCAAAGGGCCATTTTGAACAAAATCTTCAGCCACTGCTGGAAACTGTTCTTAGCAATGAGAAAACCCCAGCCCTTGTATGTAACAGTGCCCTTCTCATTACACTGGCTGGTTACAGCTCAGTTACAGATCAAACAAGTACCGCTACAACAAGCGCTCATAACCCCTGCCTAGGAGAAGCCTACAGGAGCAGCAAGGCTCCCAGCATCCCAAATGTCCTGCTCAGCATCCTTACGAAGGACCTGGGAAAGATGAAAGCCCTACAGAGTACCAGCAGGGCCTTGCTTTTCCTGTGCTCAGTCCTTACCCCTAAATCTTGTGATTCTGACCGAGAAAAAGGAGAGATTCATAATTCTCCTCACTTCCCCTCTGTAAATCTTACAGCTTGCAGGAAGTTAACACTCAGCTCTGTGAGGGATGGACAGGGAGCTTTTCATCCCAACGCTATGCTCAGCACAGCTCAGGACCTCTCCGGATTAATCCCAGAAGGCAACATAAAGCACCACAAAAATAAACAGTCTCCAAGATGCCATACTTCTGCTTAAAGTAAGCAAATGAAAGCTTTCAAATGCCTTATCTTCTTCCTATTTAAGTTCAGAGTCAGGATGTTTACTGCAGACTCTTAGCTGGATCTTCTACTTCTTGGTGACACATCTCCTATGAGATTGCTGGCTGTCTTGCAGGAGATGCACAGGGTTGCTCTATTTACATGTGCAAACACCTCCATCACCTTTCACCACTAAAAGCCTTATTATGTTAATCGATATTACCCTGTACCCAAACCACCCAGGTCACTGCAGACCCAAACCAGCACCTTTGTGTTCACAGGAGACAGGAGGATCTGAGCAGCCCTGAATACACAACTGTCCTGCTAGCATCACTAGGGAGGTCCTTCTCACCTTCCCTCCTCCCTGCTCATTCCTCCAGCCCTCACACCTACGTGAGACAAGCACAACCTAGAAATCCTGGCAGGGATGAAAGGAGGGAGAGCAGTGGTTTTGGGCAGCCGTTGCTCCCTCACTGCTGTGCAGGATCCCTCCAGGTTTCCCTTTCCCCCCTCCCCTCATCCCAGTTCCCTGGCCAGCCTGCTGCACTCTGCTCCGGAGCTTTTCAGAGCAGCTTTCCCATCTGCCTGCTGAAACAGCAAGAAGGGGGCCCCTTCCCCGGTGAAACAGATGTGGCTTGCCTTTGTGCAACATCTGTGCTTCATGCCCCCATTCGTTTTGAACAGTCTTGCCTTTGTTCGGGAGAGGTTGTGCAGAGGATGCTTTGGAGGAGGGCAGCAGCCTGTGGCTGGACTCCTTCCCTTCAAGTCCCCCACACAAACTGCCTCGAAGTGCCTGGATTTCTTCTGCAAAAGCAAAACTCTTTGTTCCCTGTAGCACTTGGGAATCGATGGTTCTGATCCACAGGGCTCTGTTTCCAGCCACAACCAATGGCTCATGTTGATGCCTCCTGTGGGATTCCCAAACTGGGGAAAGTCAGATCCAGAACCTGGGAGCCACTCTGCATCCCCTTCCTCACAAACCCCCTCACCCCAGTAGTGTCTCTTGCTGTACTTCTGCACCACTCACCAGGTTTGGCCTGGCATTCCCCATGGGATTACACTTCCTGGGCTCCTCTACACATACCAGCAGCAAGGAGCACAAGGGCTAGAAAGCCACATCTTTTTGCAGCGTGCTCTGGGCTGCATTTAATGTGGGAGGAATACATTCAAATAGAATCAAGCTTTAAATAAGATCACGTTTGGTTTCCTCTCCCTCCTGATGGATTTTCCAGTGCTGCTGGTGAGTGCCTGGAAAGCCACTAGAACATTCTTACACATGTTGGCACCCAGTCCTGTTTTAGATATTGTACTGGGGGTCACATTCTTTCCTATGTTTAGGAAGGGGAGAGGATTTTGATCCATTATTTTCATTACTGAGCACTGGACCAGCACCAGGGCACAGGGGTGCCTCTTTAGTGCCCAGAAGGGGCTTGCAAAACCCACTTCAGGGTGTTGGTGAGGGGCAGCACTGGATTCCCTCATTGACATCTCAGCACAGGTTGCCCAAGTTGTTTGGTTGGGTTTCCCTGCGCTGGCTGTCAGGACTGTTCTCTTCCTGGAGAGCAGGAAAGCGCATCTGTGGGATTCCAAAGCAAAGGAATGAAGACGACAGCAGGGCTTTTCAGCCCTGTGGGCTTTCTTCAGAACAGAATTGCTCATGCAAGCTGTGGCCTCTGCTGCAGGAAGATAACCCTGTTATAACCTCCTTTTCCTCCATATAAGCCATTTCTTCTTAAAGAGGAAAAAAGAGGGAAAAGCTGCTCACTGCTTGGCTGTGATTGCCCCTGTGTCCTGAAGACCCCATATCCCAGGGACACACACAGCCCTCCAGACTGCTTCTCCTTCACCCAATGAACTCCCTGGAGCAAACACTGTATAAGCATCAAGCCTGGCTCCAAAACAGGGGCTTTTCCATCAGGGCAAGGCAAATAGCTGCAGATGGACTGGAGCATTTGAAACAGAAGAGGGAATTAAGGCATCTGGCACCTATGTGTAAAGTGTAATCAGCCTCTTAGTCTGGCTGCCTCATACTAGGCGAATGACAGAGGGGTTGGAGATGACTCGCTGGCAGGTTTTGAAAGCAGAATAAAGGAGATGTTTCTGCAATGCAGTCATCCCCAGCGCTCACTGCTCCTGCAGGTCAGGCACGTACAGCGCCCGGATCCGACCGGCTGCAAGCGCCCTGCTCCGTCCTAACAGCGAAGCTCACAGCGGGGATCCCTCTGGCTCTCAGCAAGCGGTCACCCTCCTGGTGATCTTGAAAGGAGTCAAGAATTGCCCGGGGCATTCTGCTTAGGGCTTTGCTGCAAATGAAGCAATGAGACAATGAGCTCGGGGCAAGCCTGAGTTTATTCCTCCTTGACCATCACTGCCCTGCCTACAGGTGCCCAGAGCGAACCCGGATGACCCAGGTGAAATCAAAGCAATCAGTATGGGAGCTCACAAAGGGGAAAGGACTGCAGAAGCAGACCTTCCCTAACCAAGGCAAAATGGAACCCCTGGCAAAAACTGAATACCATGATCTCAGAGGAGAGACCACACCACAGGCTAGAGACTCTTTGAAAGGCTTCAGAGTGAAGGCTTGTACAGGAAAGTGTTACTGCAAATAAAGCTGGTGCAGGGAGAGCTGCCTTCTGTTTTCCTTTGATAGGGAGTAGTTATCTCCAACCCTAAAATGGGTGACAGGAGCCAAAGTCTTGTCTATTTATCCTGCTGCTAGAGTCCATTAATTAAGAAACTAAAGACAGCCTATGCAAACTGTAGGACAGAAAGTATAAAACACAACATTAGTGCTCCACATACATATGCTCACTCTCTGGTGAAGGCTGGCGCTGCCCCAGTCCTCCCAGAGATGCTCTGAGTCATCACCACACTTCTAAGGACACAAAAGCATTCAGAACACAACACAACTGACACCAAAGCACCAGTTTCTGGCAGCGGCACCAGGCTCATCCATCAGACACGTCTGCAATTCCTGCCCCATGCCAGCTTTGCAAGGGCCGAAGTGGTGAAGCAAAGACAGAGACCCTGGCTCCACTGCAGATCCCCTGGGTGCCACAGCAATAACGGGAATGGTGGAGTCCCCATCCCAGCTCAGCTGGCTTGTGTCTGCTCAGATGGATCTGGAAACTCATTGCCAAGGGACAGTCCAAACTTGAGCACAAAACCCAGACATGAAAAACCACCCTAATGCTTGGAACATACTGTGGATGCAGGGAAAACTGCTGATGCCAGAGAAATGCAACATTTCTTAGGGAGGGGTGTGGAAGTTTTCCCTTGCCAAAGTGGCTGGTTCTGTGAGGTTTTGATGAGAGTGCTGTGCATTGTGAGGCCCAAACGGAAAGTACTGATAGGATCTTTGCGCTCTCTATTTGGACTGCACTGCATTTGCCCCTTGCTCTTTGCCTACCTGAAGAGATGCCACCCTGGCCAACAGCAGTGTCCTTAGCTACAGCAGCCCCAGGCACTGCCTTTACACACATCCTTACAATCTACTTTGTCCACCCTTAGTGCTATGAAGGACAGACACATGCTGGAGCGGGTCTGTGCCTTGCTTGCCTCACCAAGCCCGTACCCTCAGGGGCATCCCACTAGACTTTCCCTCCGCAACAGAGACAGCCAGGCCATGGCCTTGCACCTCATCCCACGGGGTTGGTGTCCCTGAACAGACCCAGCATCACCTCCCACTGCCAGCTCAGCAAGGAAACCCCTCAATCCTACCATGTCTCGCAGCACCAGCCAACGCGTTGCTCCTCGTGTGCTTCACTGGCACGCAGTCACCTCCTGAGACGGGTGCCAGCCTCCTGTGGCACTGCCATGGGGCACCAGCCCCCCCCAAAACACAAACGTTCAAAAAGCAGCAATACTGAGGACAATAAATCCCGCAGCAGCTCATCAGCCTCCTCTGCCCAAGCCATCAACCATGGCAAGGGGTTGTCACCCAAGGGTGCTCCCCACGGCTCTCCACAGTCCCTGCTGCCCCACTCCGCGCTGCTGGCCCTGCCACAAGGCTGACATGCAGGCAGCGTGCACACCCCGCACACTTCAGCTGCGAGTTTTCAAACTCTGCCTCATCCCAGACCCACCTCCCTGTGGGGAGGGGAGCGGGAGGCTGGGAAGGGGGGAACGGGCGCTTGGAGAGTCTCTTTTTCACAATAAAAGCCCTTCCTGATGCTTTTTTTCTCCATCATTTTGTAATCCCGAGGGCTGGCTTGAGCCAGAAGGCGCAGGTAACGCCGGCTGCAGGCACATATGCCGCTCTGCTCGCACTGACCGGTGCCAGACAAGCACAGGGACAGGCAGAGCCCCAGGGACCACGTTGGCCCCGGAGCCAGGAAAGCGAATCACAGCTCTGCTCATGGGCGCCGGAGAAATTAAATACCCCTTGCAAGGTTTTGTTAACTTTGCTTTGCTTTCCTAGCAGCCCAGCAAAGAGCCGTGCCCCATCGGTGCCTGGGAGATCTCTTACCTGCTTAAAAGGCATCCATGTGTTAAAGCTGTTTTTAGGGTGCTCGGGTGACTGCTTTTCCAGGGCAGACAGGAGGGCCATGACCTGCAGTGCTCGGCCAGTACAGCTCCCCCCTACACCAACACCCAATTATAGCATGCATCCTGAGTGCCTTTTCCTCAGACCTCCGGGAAGAGAGGGGCTGGAGCCATCGCTTTGGAAAGCAATGCATTCCACCAGCCCTCCATGGCCAAGCAGGGCATACAGGCAGCTGCCGGGCTGCAAAGCATTTAGTTTTCATATAACCTTCCCCTTCCTGCCCGGGGCTGTAGCCAAGCAAAACCCATCGGTCCCTGGGGACAACTGCTCCAGCCTGACAGTGACTTCAGCCCCCACCAGCCCACGCTGGGGACAGGAGAAAACTCTCCATCTCAAGTGTGGTGGGTTTACAGCTCTCTGACCTGTGCAACCACCTCAACCAGTGCCTGGTCTTCACTGAGTGCGTGTTATGTTTAATATGGTACATCTTCCAAACCCTTTCATTGCTACACAAAGCTATAGCTAAGAAGTGGAATTAAGACTATACACAAAAGCAATGAGTCTGATTTCAGCTTCAGCATGCCCCTCTTGACACCACCCTTGGGCATGAGGAAATGGTATTGAAACCAAGCCCTGCATCCGCCCATTGCTGTTGCCAAGCTCCCTGGCCCCCCTGGCTGTCCTGGACACACCAGCATTGGACATGTTGGTAAATGCTCCATCCCTGGCAGTGTTCAAGGCAAGGTTGGATGAAGCCTTGTGTGGCATGGTTTAGTGTGACATGTCCCTGCACATGGCACGGGGAGTGGAACTGGATGATCTTAAGGTCATTTCCAACCCTGACTATTCCATGGTTCTATGTGAAAACATTTTCCTTGAAGGCAGTCCTCCAGGGCAGCCAATAGCCCAACATTCTAACAGAATTAGTGATATTAGGCAGTCAGCTATAACCTGGTGTTATCCTCAGTGCAGAGATGGACCAAGCCCACGGCTGTTGGGCCAGTGGCAGCCAAGAAGGAACCTGCAGGGCTCTGGAGGCTGAACCCTGAACATCACAACTCACTGGTGGCACCTTGGAAGCGTTTGTTTCCATCTCCCTTTCTTAAGCTTGAAATGCTCCAATTTATGTGCAATTTTCTGTCAAAATGATTGCTGCCGGGGCAGCAGCATCGCGAGCTTTGACTGACAGGCCAGGCGCTCTGGCTGCTCTCCCGGGACTGCCTCTCCATACAAATAACTGCTTGAAATGCATGCCTGGCATTTGAGGGATTTGCCATCAGAAACAGGCATGGATGGCTGCTGTGGGAGGCAGAGTTAAGGGATCAGTGGCCAAACTGCTATGATGAACCCACTGAGCCTCCAAACAAATGCTTCCATCTCAGCAGTTTGAAATCTCAATTGTATTTTGCCCCTCCTTCCCTTGAAAAAGTTTCTTTAAGTGATGTTCACAGTGCAAAAATCAGATTAAAAAGGCAGCCAGACCTATGAACCAAGCACATTATGAACTTGTTTCCTGAGGTGGGCCAGGAGGTCCCCCCTAAATCTATAGAGTCATGACTACATTGTACCCGAGTCCACCAGCACAGCTCTGGCCCCCATCCCTTCTACTTCATTATGTAAAAGCAGTAATTAAATGAACAGTGGAAACAGCTTTTCCTCTCTTTTTAGTTTTCCATCCCGTGACTGCTCCTGCTCGTGTTCTCACAGCTATTCGTACAGCTCCAAACAAAGCAAACTCACTGTCACATGAAGAAATCCCTGAGGTTTCCCTCATTTTCACTGGGGCTGGTCCTTGGATCATATTGATGCCATCTCTGCTCCAAGAAACTACCATGCAATGTAGGTAGCAAAGGGAGACAGAGGAGAGCAGGGAGGTAGGACTGCACCCAGCTTACAGGCAACATACAGCCTCCAAATACACACAGCCTCCAAACCATCTCACACCCTTAAGGGTCTCAGGCCAGGTAAGTTGCCATTTCCAATATTAAGGCTCTCTCAAGCCTGCTCCCTCTCACCTTGCACATAGGCACAAGGAAAAGCTGGTTTACTCCTGTTGCAAGGCACAGGGAGGCAGCAGCAAGGAGGGCTCTCCTGAGGCTCATGCTGGACCATGCAGGTAGGTCCTCAGTTCACTGGTATTGCCAGGCAAATCCAGCTTAACCAAGAACAAGACCTTTGAAATAGAAGAGCTGAGATGTTTCCTTCAGGGAGAAGCAGTAAAAGGGCAGAGCCCAGGAAAACCGATGGAGATAGAAGGTGGTGATGGGCTCTGGTATATCCATATCAGCACAGGGACCTCTATGCTCCCCAGAATACCACCACTACAGCCATTGCCAAAAGCTTCTGGTATAACCCCACCTCCATTTCATAGCCTGATTTGCCTTTCCCCATGCTTGCCCTCATAAAGGGCAGAAGGATGCTGCAGAAGGATGGAAATAGGCTGGTTAGTTTTGGGTTTTTTTCCCCAAAGCTATTTTTTTCTTTCCCTTTCTGTCCCAGTGGATCTGCATTCCTTTCTCCCTTGGGAGCTGAAGACAGGCAGTGGAAAGTGGACAGATTTCAAGAGAAGAGAAGAGGAGAAGGCTTTTCTGCCTCCAAGTAAAGCTCAGGGGTTTTTTCCCCTCCCTTTTAGAAAAGTGTGAGGTTCTCATGGGTTTGGGGGACTATGAATATGACTTTTCCTATATTCCAAGATAATCATAAGCTTGAATGGACTTCTGAAACCAAAACCCTATCCAGATAAATCACTGCCTATCAACCACTGATTACAAATGGACTGCTCAGAAAGCTTTTCTTCCCGCCACTCCCAGTCTCCATCTCAAATCTGTTGGTAATGGGCATCAACACATTACTAAGGAATAGGCTGTAGAGGAGATCCTGATACTTCAGCCTTCTTTTGCAGCAGCCATGAAAAAGATGGGAAATGAAGGCTATAGGGATCAAGCAGAATGGGGAAGAGAGCTGGGTTCCTGCTCAGCGCTGTGGGTCTGAGTGTGGTACCCAGAAGATGCTGAGAAGCAAAGGAATTATAGAACTAAGTTTTGTATCTGGTTTTGGAGTGTTGACATAGAATCACAGAATAGTTAGTGTTGGAAAGGACCTTAAGATCATCCAGTTCCAACCTATGTACCCATTCCACAATTCCCCAGCTGCTGTCCCTGAAGGGGACAAGCCCCAGGTTCCTAACATAGAGAAGATGCTGGACATGGGTGATTTCTTTCAACAGGCTGTGTGTGAACAGACTCTTACATCTCAGTTTTCCCTCATTGTTCACAGGGAAATAAGCCCACCAAGGTCACTTATGGAACGCTCTGAACATTCATAAATGCACTGAAGAAGCTGCACACCCCCAACCCAGTAATTAGGACAAATTAATGCTGCTGGGATGCTTTAGTCACTGTTTGTCTGACTCCAGACAAAAGGCAGAGGTCACATCTTGAAGGGAGAGAAATCCTTTATAAGCAGAGTTTAAGATGCCAGAGAAAACAGTAACATCTGCAGAGCACACCAGCTTCATGCCTCCCACAAATACCTATTGTATCCTCTTCGCTATCATGACTCAAACACAAGTAGATGGAGGAAGGCTCAAAGAGTCATTAAGGCCTTCAGAGGTGATTACTCATTCCTCCACCTTACATTTTAGATGCATGCTAGGAGCTCTGGATGGCCTGTCAGACCGCAGCATCATTTTGCAGGACATGAACTGTGATGATTCAAATGAGTTAGGGTTTTCTTTTCATGCCATAATTTCCCAGGGCTATTTTTAAAGCTCTCCCACCTTCAGCCAGAAGCAGCTCTTATCAACCATGGCCTGTGCCCAAGACATTTACTGTGTTATTAGAGAAGCAACTACTTCCTGGCCTGCTCCCCCAGGAAAAGGCAGTGTTCGTGATCACTGTGCATCACTAAAGGTCTGGCATGGATTTGATAGATGGAAGATGGACCACTCAGTGGGTAAGGAATTACCTGGAAGATCACACTCAGAGAGCTGTGGTCAATGGCTTGATGTCCAAGTGGAAATGAATGACAAGTGACAGAGAAGCTGTGGATGCCCCATCCCTGGCAGTGTTCAAGGCCAGGTTTGACAGGGCTTGGAGCAACCTGGTCTAGAGGAAGGTGTCCCTGCCCATGGAACTGGATGAGCTTTAATGTCCCTTCCAATCCAAACCAGGCTATGATTCTATGACTCTCCTTTCTAGATACAAACCCCAGCACTCATATGAGTCAGAAACACCATTTTCTTGGACTGTCACCATGTAAATCCAGGGATTCAGATCTCTATTATTTACTATCCTACTAATCCTGCACCATCTGCAAACTTTAGCAATTAAATGAATGCATTTGCCTATGTACTCTTAACTTGGTCACTGTTTAAAAATACTGTATGTTGGATGAAGAACAATTCCACCCCTCAGCGTAAAAAAGCTTTAGCACTGATTTCTTGTGTTGAGATCTGTCGTTGACACAGTTTCTCATCTCATATGTAAAGCCCTCTAAATGATACCATCTTCAAAATCCAACTGGCATATGGTGCTGTGCCTGTTGCCTTGGAGACACCCAAATGTGCCCTGCCAGCACAGACACTGTGGTCTCAGGAAGGTAACGGGTTTGACCATGAAACCACATTAGCTGGCAATCATTACACTCTTTGCTCCTTCTCGACAAGGACTTTGTTTTAGCCATCCATCTGTGCTACCACATTCAAAGAAGGTGGCTAGGAAAAGCCACAGACAAGCCTGGGAATACTGGGAACTGTATAGCATCACAGAAAAAGGATATCCTGAACAGTTGCTCTAATTATTTGAGCTTACAGGGGCTAAGAATCAGCACTGGTGATTCAAAGAGCTGCTTGGCTCACTCCCTTGGTCTCCTGCACCAGAGTTGTCCAAGCTCATCTTACTCAGAGGTGCTTTAGGAGAGGCAAGGAGCTGCAGTGGGGCTCTGCATCTCAAAGGCAGGGGCAGGGTGAACAAAGCTTTCCCTGCACAGTCCACACTGAGCATGGCTTGAAATTGCAGGGGAATGACTTTAAGGAAGCCTGAAAGGGAGCATGGATGGAGCCAGGCAGGAGCACAGAGCAGGCGTTAGCATGTGGCTGGAGCAGTTTGCATGGGTGCTGTGTGCCCTGGCTCCCTGCAGAGCATGGCTGTGGCTCTCTCTGAGACCTCCCAAGGGACAGAAACCTCACTTCCTACCTCTGCACGCAAACAGGCCAGATGCTGAGGCAGAGCTTGCCCTCCTGGATTCACTGCACCGGTGTCCCAAACCAGGGGGGCATCAGGAAGAACTATGACTTGATTTCCCTTGGAGCATCTCAGCAGACCTCCAGCTCTAACCTGCAGGATCAGGCAGAAAGAAGCAAGACAGAAATGCACACAAGCTGATGCACAGAATATTTCCCTCCCCCCACCAAAAAAAAAAAAAAAAAAAAAGAGAAAAAAAAAAAAGAGA
>NDXB01011952.1:0-14660 GCA_002631895.1 Agapornis roseicollis
TAGGGACTGTAGTGACAGGACAAGGGGTAATGGGTTCAAACTTACACAGGGGAGGTTTAGATTTGATCTAAGGAAGAAATTCTTTCCTGTTAGGGTGGAGAGGCACTGGAATGGGTTGCCCAAGGAAGCTGTGAGTGTTCCATCCCTGTCAGCGTTCAAGGCCAGGTTGGATGAAGCTTTGCGTTACATGGTTTAGTATGAGGTGTCCCTGCTTATGGCAGGGGAGTTGGAACTGGATGATCTTAAGGTCCCTTCCAACCCTAACTGTTTNGCAGTGTTCAAGGCCAGGTTGGATGAAGCATTGCGTTACATGGTTTAGTGTGAGGTGTCCCTGCTTATGGCAGGGGAGTTGGAACTGGATGATCTTAAGGTCCCTTCCAACCCTAACTGTTTAATGATTCTATGAAGATTGGTTGGGTTAATAATTACTGAGCACTGGAGGAAGTTCAGCTCTTAGACCATCCCTTCCCTGGAGCTCACCTTTCAAAAGTGTGTTCCGATTATTTGTAACTGCAGCAGCTGTAATAGCATCCAGAGTGTGCTCAGGAGGGGAGAGGGACTCATGGTGTGAGTTTCCTTCTCTAGACAAATCCATCAGGCTCAACAGGACACTTTTGTCTAAAGAGTGCAGTGGGTAAAGGAGGAAAGCTCCCAACAGGAACAAGCAGTGAGTCTGGCACTGTTTATGTGAGCAGTACTGATGGGAAGGGACTTCTGGGATCTTGCTGAGCAAAAGCAGAGGTGATGCTTAGCTGTGCAAGCAGGTGGGGACATGGGGCTGGCCCTTGCGTCTCTCCCATAGGAGCTGTGAGGTGATGGCTGCTGAATTCTGCTGAGCATTCTGGTTTAGTCCTTCCTGCAGTGATGCCTGAACGATTTCCCACCTGTTTCTGAGCCAGCTGAGGCTGTTAACTCCACAGTGCTCCTCTGACAAACTGAATGCACAGGTAGAGAGCATAAGGCAGCTTTTCCTGAGTCCATGAGAGGTTCTATAGTGAGCAAAGCAAGGAGCTGGATTTGTGTCTCCGTTGGTGAACCTCTGTTAGCAGTTTCCTTCCCAGGCTGTGTTTGTCTTGCACGGAGGTCCTCCTGCAAGCAGACAGGTAACAGCAGCAGCTCTCTTTTTTGTCCCCAGCTGGTGAGGGCCTGAGGCCAGATTTTGTACCTGCATGCTTGCTGCTGTCACTCTGGCTCAGCAGTCAGTTTGTGCAGGGTCTCTAGAGGCCTGACATTCAAACAGAAGGGGAAAGCATTCTAAACCATTTCTTATATATACATATCTATGTGTAATACATATAGATTTAATGCTATTTTGCAACAACAGTATTTAAACAATATAAGCTCTATTGTTGGCAAAGGAAAAGCTTCACTAAAAGGAGTTAATTCAGGCTGGTCTCTTGGGTGCTGTGGTTTGCAGGGAGAGGGGTAGGCAGCATCCACCAGCCCCTTCAGCACCAGCACTGCCAGTGGTTCTGGGAACCAGGCATTTACCTGCTGAAAGTTCAAGAAGCAATACATGAGTTCATGCATTTAAGGGTTAATGGGGTTAAATGAGCCCAGACATCCCAACCTTCCCCTCTAAAAAGCAAGCCTGAAGCAGAGCCAGGTGGGAAGTACTGGCTGAGGTGCTGCAGGGACCATCACTTACGCATGTCCCACAAGCATTTTCTCCTTGAAGGTAATCTGTTCTGTATATATGAGGGGTTAAAACCCTGAAAATGTGGCTGAGACCCGAGTTTCTCTTCCTCTAACTCCATTGAGTGAAGGCTTTCAGGAAGCAATCCACTGGGTGAAGTCCAAGTGTTTGATAAGCACTTGGTGTTTCACCCTATTGCTTCCCATTTGGGAAGGAAAGATTCCAGGGTGGGGGGTGGCCGGGGTCAGTGGAACTTGGGTGTCAGGAGAGCAGTGTGTCTTCATGGAGAACCCTTGGCTGGGGCAGGACAGGCTCTCCTTAAGCCGGCAGCTGCAGTGTGGAAGGGTCAGCGCTAAGGCCCTTCAGGGAAGTGGGGTGTTAAGTAACTGGTGGGTATGGGTGCTGGAACAGGAGGAGGATGGGGCATTGCCGTCGAGGAGAGCGCAGTATCCCGGCAGGGAAGGGGCCTCTCTCCTTGCTGTTATTTTTAGCATCTCCTCCTCCGCTCCTCCCTCTGGGGCGCAGCCGGAGCTGGGATCCGCGGGCAGGCAGGCAGCGCAGAGGAAACGGGGCTCTGCTCCAAGAGGAACAAGAGGTACGAGAGCTGTGCCCTTGCCGCGGGTACTGTCGGGGATGCAGTGGCGG
The DNA here is from genome assembly GCA_002631895.1 of Agapornis roseicollis. Lineage (NCBI taxonomy): Eukaryota > Metazoa > Chordata > Aves > Psittaciformes > Psittacidae > Agapornis > Agapornis roseicollis. The sequence goes on from NDXB01011952.1 coordinate 2,282, forward strand.
AGATGCTGCGACGGGGGCTTCGCTGTGCTGCTTGCTCACAGCCCTGGGCATCTCGCCTGAGAACAGCACCGCCGGTTCCTGTTTGGGCCGCGGCCGCTCGCTCTCAGCCTGCTTCCTTGTGCTGAGAGCTGAGGAAGCTCAGCGCCTAGGCCGGCAGCAGCCCCTTGTCCTGTGAGACCCGAGGTGGTCCGAGCCCTGCCGTCCTCACCGGGGCAGGCACCCCAGTTGGAACTAAGCCAAACGGCCGCACTCGCCGGCCATGAGCCGTGCTTCCCAGTGACTGAGTCATTTGCTTCATTAAAGTAGCACTAACAATTTTGCCTTTCTGCCTGCCTTCCTGCTCTCAGGCCACGTTTTTAAGCTTTTCCAAGCAATCACTACCTCACTCTTACTTTCTAAGAGAGTCAATGTCCTTGTTACATGGCTCCAAGGGCTCATGCTTTAAGGAAAAATATCATAGTGAAAATTAAAGGAGCTGAGCATGTGAGGTTTCAGGTAGGGCAAAGAGCAGTTTTACATTTAGTGACATGGTTTAGCAGTGGACTTGGCAGTCCTGAGGTAATGGTTGGACTTGGTGACCTTAAAGGGCTTTTTCTATCTGCCCGATTCTATGACTTTGACAGACATGTATTACAGGCAGTGTTAAAAGCAGCTAAAAGTAGGAAAGTCTGAGGTGATTGTCAGAGAAAATGCTAAAACAAGTTCCTGGGAAGGAAGCAGGAGTGTTGTAGCTCTCACTGGGTGGAAAGGGGGTTGTCACTGATGCGATTGCGGATAAGATAGCAGAGCTGCTATGCTCCTGCCATCTCACACTAAATGAGTCACACTTCAAAGCTATTCTAGAAAAATGTGCAGTTGTCTTCCTCTCTGCATTATGATTTCTGCATCATTGCTCCCTACTTCCTTCATGGTTTCAACTCTTTTCCTGCTTTGAGGATATTTAGAAGTGCAGGTTTTCATTCAACTGAAACAGCGATGCTGAGATAATGCTGTGATGCCAGGGCCTGGGACTTCAAAAGCAGGAGGGCATGCTATGAAACTCAGATTGAGATCCACACTCCAGTGCTAGCCTAGGAAGGGGAGTGTTTGCATTCAAAAATCCCTCACTTGTTTACGAGAGGGTTGAAAATTTATGTCATGTTGATGGTTTTATTTGTGTGGGAATCCAGAAGGCAGGTGCAGCACACTTTGGAAGAAGGTGAATGAAGAAGTTAGGTAGTCAGATGCTACAAACCTCAGCCTTCTTCCCAGACACTTATTCTTCTGCATTATATTTCACATGAAAGATGGATTTCTGAGAACTGGGTTCACAGTAATAAAACATTTTGTTTTTCAGACTTTCAGATCTCATCACAGACAAGAACCATTGTAATTCAGCTGCTGGTCTCTACAATAGGCCTTCTGCATCACTGTCAGTAAAACATGGGTATGTGAGGCTGTTTTCTCCTGTAAAGTACCACCCAGCTTCTTAGGACTGGTTGAAAAAACTGCAAAGCAACTAGCCAATAGATTTCCTCATTTTTGTGTTCAATTTCAAAAGTCAGTGGAATTTCAAAATGGAAAAAAAATTGACTTCTTTTATGATCCAACTGCACTGGTTTGATGTGTTAAATAAATTCTAATGTGTGTCTGTCTTTTCTTGGTTTGTTTTGTTTTTCTGAACAGATACTTTTGAGAATTAATTGCAGTTTTGGAAGTTTCTTTCACTTTTACTCCTGGCTGGGATCAGGAAAATGCCTGCTCCAGCTTCAGAACTGTGGAACTGCATCCCAGAAGAGATCCTTATCCAGATATTCCATTATCTTTCTCTTCGAGATAGATACACCGTCTTCCAGGTGTGCAGACAATGGGCTGCAGCTGTATCTTCTAGCTCTGTCTGGTACTTCACAGAGATCAGGTAAGAGGAATGGGGTTCTAATGTCCAAGTACCTTTGCAGGTGTAACTAGATCATTGTTTCCAGTGCATGTCAGACATTTCTGTCACTTTGCTATGACATTATTAACATTGTGACTTCTATGTGTGATATTATCTTACATGTCCAGCACCTGTTTATATATAACAGAGAAAATTGTGTTATATGCTGTGTTTTTTCAGTTGCTGCCAATGGTTTTAGTTCTGTGGGAAATACTACATCTTAGATACATTGTTCCAAGTTGCTATTTGTAGATGACAAGGGACAAAGTTACTGAATTGTTATCCTTCCCCTGATACTTCCCTGATGGGTCCTTTTGGAAACTGACTCTTCTCAACTCCTGACTCCTTCAGTGTTTGCCCTCACAAGTGTCTCTCCAGGCAACAAGTGTGAAGAAACGCCTGGGGGATCTTGATGTTGCAGAAGCATTGGTAAAGGAGAGTGCTTGCTCTATGGTCACCAAGCTCAGCAGTGACTGAGAGTTTGTTTTCCCTTCCAGCTGTGATTCAGAGGATGAGGAAGGCATGCTGCAGAGCCTGCTCCAGTTCCTCAGCCAGATCAAGCACTTGAAGATCGTGTTTGACCAGTCCAAGGAGGTCAACCGCAAGAATGTGACACGCATCTTGGATGTGTTGGCAAGGCAGAACCACAAGCTGCAGCAGCTGTGCATTGTGTGCCATGGGGAGAACCCCTATTTCTACTCTGGACAGGACATTCTACAAAGCATACAAAACATTTGTGACACTAAAAACCAGATAGATCTTCAGCATATTGATTTTCGGCAAATGCCTTTCACTCTCAATGATGAGCTTGTTGAGCTCATAGCTACCACTAACCCAAACTTGCACAGTTTGTTCATCAACAACCGCACCCTGGTGTGCAACGTGGCTCCAGACACCATTAGGAAAGTTCTCAGAGCATGTCCCAAACTCTCAGCCTTGGGGGTTTACTATGCCAGTTTGTCTAACAGTGTATTTGAGGAACTACTCAAGCCCGAAAGAGCAGCTTTCACCCATTTAGACATTTTCTGCGAGCGTCTGGATAAATATATACCAGTAATCTCAGAAGAGCTCTGGGCTGCTGTAAGCCAAAAGCATCCTCAACTCTGTGTAGACCTAGAGTTTGATCATACAGTCCCTGCCTGCAAAATACCACACATCCTAAAGCTGAATATACCTGTGAGCACACTGCAACTTAACACCTATAATTACATGGTAAATCAGATTAGGTTTGTCACCCAGAACTACAGCAGTACTTTAAAGAAGCTGACACTGCAAACCACCTCCTCGGAGGACTTAAATTCATCTCTAGTAGATCTGGCTAGACAGTGCAGAAATCTATCAGAAATCCACTGCTACTGCATGGTCAGCCAGGAGGTGGTAGAAGCATTCCTCACACACTGCCCCAGTCTGAAAAAGTACACTCTGAAGGTCACCAAGGAACGGCACCCTTGGAAACCAGTAACAGTTCAGTGACCAGTCTTTTTAGTTCTCTGCTTCTTTATGCAGGAGGAAAGCCAGATTTACCCTTTGCAGATTTTTACTGAGGAGCTCAGTGAAACTTCATTTTGATTCTACATTTTAAAAGAACCTCGAAGTCAAGCACTTTGTGTCAGGCACCCAGCAATCACCTAAATAGATACTTGAGGAAGTGACAGCATCAATGCAGCCATTTCCTGCCCAGTGGGGTACTTAGCTGTGCAGATTCAGTGAGCTATAGCAATGAACTGTGGTCATCTGATGGAAAATCCATTCTAACCTTTATAATTCCTCTTTTAGCATTTCAGTGATGGTGAGCTCACCTGTTATCAGGTGACTTCCAGCTTGGAGGGCTAGAACAAGAGCTGAATTATGTTAGAAAATTCAAGCAGAAGAAAAAGCACTGAATGAAAACAGTTCACCAGGTAGTAATAGAAGACATGTAGTCTGCAAATTCCCTCGTCTATCTTGTCTCTCTCTTGCTCAGAAATGCTGATTTCCGGTTGTAAATTTGAACGCAAAGACCTTTGCTTTTATTCCATGGTTAGTATTTCTCAGGAGAATCAAGAGAACTAACAGGTTTTGCATCTGATGTCTGCATTCACATGCAAGTTATCTTGTCTCTGAATTAGGAGATGTGTGTGTTTGTCTATTGTAACAAAAATTTTGGTGAATGCTATTTGAAAAACAGTTGCTGAGTTGAAATGACGCTGGTATAAAGCTACACTGGGAGCACCTATTTAGAGCTATCTAAAGCATTTATAATAACAACAACAATAAGAAGAAAAAATAAAAATAAAAATATTGTTGTCATCTAGGTTCTATGTGTAGCTGTTTTTATCACCCTTTCTTCTCAACCAAGAGGCAAATAATTTCTCTTGACAAGTAACATGGGATCTCTAGCCAAGCCAGCTTACAATTTTGACTCTTCAGAACCTTGCTGGAGATGTGCAGTCCTGAGATCTGGCCAGCCCTTGTTCATCTGTGCCAGCCAAAGTTTAGGACAAGGAAATTCCAAAACAGCAATTCCTGTGTCTTCACCAACCAGGCATTGCTGTGCCTGCGTGTCCCAGAAGCTCTCGGCAGTGGATTCACCCCAGTGAGTTGCCAGGCTCCCAGCAGAAGGTGCTCAGCACGTGTTCCCTGTGCATGACGCTGCGTGTTTATTCACAGTGCTGAGAGATTGGCTGCAGTGCACTTTCATTCTGTGTATTGTTCTCCAGGGCTGGTGATGCCATCGTATTGTGCTGAGTTTTGAAGAGTGCAAGCATCACTGCTGATGTGACTCCCTGGGAGCCTACTTTCCACTGGCCCAGGATAAAATTGGGAGGTTGGTTCTCTGAACCTGAGAGCAATGAGGCTGGAGTAGCTGGGACACTGGAAAACTATGCAGGATTCACCCAGCTCTCTGGTGATGGATGGATACTCCAGCAATGTGCCAGCCTTCCTAACCAAACTCTGGACACTGGTGGAAGATCCTGAAACGAACCATCTCATCTGCTGGAGTACTGTAAGTACATCAACTATGGGGTGTCAGCAAGTGCCTGCAACACCAGAAAAAAACAGGCTGGAGGCCTAAGCACTGCATTGCACAGCAACTTCCCTTTGCTTTACAGTGCTGATGGCTAACTGGGAGAGTGAAAGGATGTGACATTTCGTCAGGAAGCCTTTTGGCTATACTTCATATTATTTATCTGCAATATTGTGGCTTTTTCTGTTTGAAGAAGACAACTGGTTTGGGAGTATTTTAGAAACAATATATACACATTTCACTTGAAGCATCTTAAAGGGTGTCTGATGCTGAATCTTGTAAAAAGCCAGACTATTTGAGAGAAGTTTTCATTTCAGTTGAATCTGCACTTTCCTAAGATCTTCAAGAAAAGGTGCAAAGTCCTTAAAAATTTCCACTGCTGTTTTTATTACAACTAAGAAACATGACATTCACAAATGCCTTGGGAGCAGGCAGTAGATGAACAGCATTCAGACATTGGGCTAAAATGTATAGTTTAAGCAGATCTCAGGCTGGCACCTGAAATCACTCACGTTTTGAAAAAGCTTCACTTGATTTTTCAATGAGTCTGTGTGATGATCATGGCGATGTGTGTCTGTACAGCTTCATAAGGATAGATTGCTTTGCTTTGGCTTCTTATTTATCACTAAGGCATTAATATAGTAAGTGCAATCAGATAATTGGAATTATTTATTTATCCCCCTCATACAGCATTTTGATACCACATTGTGCTTTTGACATAAGATGTATTGCAAGTAATGTGACTTGTCTTCAGCAGGGAGTTATAAGTCATGGGTATTAACGTATTCTGCAAAATTGAGAATCTATAACAAGAGCAGATTTAAGGGGTAGGGGGAGGGAAGTCTAAAGCAGCCTTTCTGTCATGTATTTGTGTCCAGCAGAGTTTTTGTTGAAGACATGATAGTATTTGAGCTGCGTTATTATCCAAGGTAATGGTTGCTTTCTGATGTTGGTATTACATGGCCATACCTGTGAGATCCACCAAGTTTTGGTATTGTGTGTTTTAGATGAGGACTTTCAAACTTGGAAGGGTGTTCTAACATGCATGAATAGTCCCCTATCTGTTACAACATCCTTATTCCTGACTCACCACCATCACCATGCTTTGCTTTCCTACAACATAACATAGGCTACAACAAAATTCTAACAACATAACCAAGTTCTGCAACTATGAATTCTAACAAAAGCTACATTCTTGGGAGGTTTAGGTAAGGCCTTCAGATGTCTAAGTTTCCCAGGTTGCATATTCCCATGTTTCCCATGTTTTTCCTCATATATCCATCAGTGTTGTTTGAGCTGAGAAATTGTGTGCATGCCTAAGATTTCTGTACACAATCAGAACTCCTAGAAAATAGGACCTATGAAGGAGAAGAGATGGAGATAATGTGATAATGGTGATAATGGAGATAATGTGGTAACGGTTTACATATACACTGAAGGCAGTTACAAGATGGAAAGCAAAAGTCTGCTGTCTGTGTCCATGGTAGATTGGACAAGAAGTAATTAAATGAGTAGGGTTTTTTAAATGGAAGATGCAGTTACGAAGAACTGGCAAGTTCCTGATGTAGCTTGCCTGGGCAGGGCACAGGGTGTCTGTCATTGTGTGTCTGTCAAAAACAGTGAAGATAAGCATCTGCTAAGACTGAAGGAGTCAACTTGCTTCGGGCAGAGAAGACTTTCAGAGTTTCTCCCAGCTGGTGCCCCTGCAATGTAAGTCAAGCTGCTATATGGGAACAAGCTAGTACATGCAGGGCTCATTGGTGAACGCACAGTAACACTGAAGTTTCTAGTGTCTGCAGGATCCCTTTCAGGTGTGCTGGCTTCTGAATACATTGCAGCCTTAAATGCAAAGGAATGACCTCTCAAGAGAGGCCATAAGGAGATGTTCAGGTCACAAAACCCTTGTGCTTCTCATTTCACATCAGCATGTGCAGCCTGGGATGCACAGCTGTATCTCAGAGAGTGTGTGGACAGAAGCACAAAGAGAAGCAGGATAAACCAGCTCTGTCCCCAAGGCAGCCTTTGCAGTGCTGGGAAACCCTGGTCCCTGCTGTCATATCTGCAAGCTTGGTCTGTGAGGGTGCTTCCAGCACAGAGGTTATTAGTGAATCTCTTAAGTTCTGGATCAGCCTTTGCTTCTGCTGCATGGGGTAAGGAATGATAGGAAAAACCCTGGCGATGGTCAAAGGGGGCTGTTGAGGCAAACAGTCCTGTACAATGTTTGTAGCAGTGAACAAGGAGCAAGAAGAACAGCTGACCCAAAGCTGCACGTCTGTGGGCATGCAGGGTTGTTGGAGCAGACAAATGAGTGAGAGCACAGAGGGAATTGAGGAAATTCACACCATTTGGTGATGAAGATGTAGTGGCAACAAGAAGGGCAGCAGGGTTTGCCATGGATGCATGGTGGGTCCTGCAATGGGCACTCATGGTCCTCTGTCAAGTACCTGTCTGCTGTGAAATAAACCCCCCTGGCTCATACACCACTTAACCGCTGGTAATGCTGAACACAGCAGGAGGATGACAGTGGCTGTGCTGGTCTCAGACTCCAGCCTTGCCAAAGTCTTGCAGACCCTGGAGTCTTTGGCTTGCTGTCCCCTGAAACTTGGCTGCAGCTGAGTTGGTAAGTCCCTAGCATCTTCTGGTGGCTTTGCCCTGGCATAGGTCTCTGCATCTTGCCTGCCTCTATAAAGCTAAGGGCTTAGACTGCACAGCAATCTGCAGCTTCTTCTCCACAATCAAAGCCCGTGTTTGCCCCTCAGTAACATTCTTTGCAAGTTTACAAAAACACACCGTGTGCTGCAAAGCCTGAAATCATGATTCTTCATTCCTCCAAATTCCACCTGCTGCTGCCCTATCCTGAGCAGAGAGGGTATTTAAGCTGGTTTCCCCAGTCCCCATATACTGGAGATATTGAGGCTGCTGACATTGGGCATTTAGAAAACATTGTTTAAAACTAATTGACAGTTCTTCTGTCCCTTATAAAGCTTGCATGAATTGCTGTTTGTGGAATGTTTCAAGGCAGCTTCAGTGTGTTGTGTCTCACAGGCCCTCTCTGTACGAGCTGAACTCTCAGCAGGTAGAAAGCCAGGCAGGGAAAGCACATGGCCTGCAGTGTGCCTGTCTTTGCCAACAATCCCAGGCAGTTTGCATTGGTTTGGAGTCATGGATCTCAGCAGTGCAACCCCAGGAGTGGGTATTTTATCTGGTTAATATGGATGTTGCTAGCTTGGACTGTAGAGCATAACTGTTAACATATTGCAGGTTGTCTTTGTGTCTGTGTGCTTTCAAAGATAATCAGGAGATAGTGTGTAGAGCTTCAGGAAAAGTGTGGTGTCTCCAAAGATGATGTGTTTTCTTGCTGTGTTTCTTGTGCCATGTTTCCAAGCTGCGATCCCTCCAGGACAGCTATGCTCTGAAGCAGATGGGTTGGGTTTGACCTATGCAATCAGATTGAGGGTTTGTAATGGCAGTTTCTACCTTTCAGGACCTCTTCAGACATCAGAATCTTTCTGTGAGGTCCATGCAAGGGGGGCTCATCACAGACTACCGAATCTGAGTGCAAATGTCTGCAGTTTTTCTCACATCCAAGGTTCTCAACTAAGCAGTGGCAAAGCTTATTAGGAAAAGATCAAAATTGCAGTCATGGAGGACTGACTGTACCAGAACTGAAAGAAGCACATGCGTCACTGCTCTTAGCTTCAAGGTGACAATTCTAACAGCATGACTTGCCCTGCTGTAGGACTCAAGGGAACCACCACCTCCCAGGCCTCTCTCATAATCAGGGATGCTCCTCTGACAGCAGCTTTGTCCTTGCCTCCTTTGCAGAATGGCACCAGCTTCCATGTGTTCGACCAAGGACGCTTCGCCAAAGAGGTGCTGCCCAAGTATTTCAAACACAACAACATGGCCAGTTTTGTCCGGCAGCTGAACATGTGTGAGTTCACCCTCCACAGCCTCGCCATGGGGGTCCCACAGACATGGGGGTGACAGAAAGAGCGGGTGGAAAGGGAGCATGAAAGAGAAGTGTGAGTAGAAAAGTTGAGATCTCCCATTTATGCATTGTTGGGGATTACTGATTTTCCTGAAGAGGACTTGCCTCTGGATCCCAGAATTCCTTGCACTGACCTTTGATTCAAGCATGAAATTTCTGTTAGATTACATTGTGAGATGTACAGATTTTAAGTACCAGGTTTTCTGCTTCTCAGATTGTTTCAGTTTGATAACCTATTTTTGTTTCTTTTCCATTTTATTCTATATGGGGCTTTTTTCAGCAGCCTGATACCGTGCCACATCCCTCAGAAACTGCTGCTTCTGGGGGTAGCATGCCTTGACCTTACCAATTCCACCAGCTGTATCACTGAACTAATAACACAGTACTTCTCCCTGTAAACCTTGCCTTGCTGATCATTCTCATTCCTTAGAGCAGGGTTAGGTGTAGTTTTCAGTCACATCTATATCATGACTGTGTTAAGTATGGTTCTTTTCTGATAGCTTTCAGAAGTTTTTTCAATGACCAATTCACAAAATTCTCCAGTGAAGTCTCAACTTTGATATAACTATACAGTAGTACAATATACAGTAGTACAGTAGTACTGCACATTTTAGGCCAGCCTAAATGTTTCCAGGGCTTCAGAGAAGTACTCAAAGTACATTTCTAAATGTGCATGGGTCACCTGCTGCTGCTGGTCTGTTTTTGAAAATCCTTCTCCTGAATCCTTTGGCTTGCAAATCCCAGACTGATTTGGGGAAGGGGCCTTAAAGCTTATCCAGTTCTGACCCCCTGCCACGGACAGGGGCACCTTCCCCTAGAGCAGCTTGCTCCAAGGCCCATCCAACCTGGCCTGGAACACTGCCAGGGATGGGGCAGCCACAGCTTCTCTGATCAACCTCAAACCAGAGATTTCATAAGAATGGGCATTTTAGCTCCTGTCAGTTCAACGTGCCCAAGGGATTGCTGGCAAGTCCTCCATGGTGTGGGCCAGCAGCTGGGGTGGCCAGTGGTGTGCTCAGTGCTCTCCTTTGTGATGAATTTCTTGTAGATGTGGCCCAAAAGCATGCCCAGATGCAGGGAGGGGGAACAGCTTGAAAAAGTCGGGGGAAAGAACAGAAACATCCTCAGAAGTGATGGGGTGGGAGGTGAGAAGGGAGGCCTGGTCTGTCAGCCCTTCACCTGCACCCTCTCCCTGCAGATGGCTTCAGGAAGGTGGTGAATATTGAGCAGGGGGGCCTTGTCAAGCCCGAGCGGGATGACACTGAGTTCCAGCACCTCTGCTTTCTGCAGGGCCACGAGCATCTCCTGGAGCACATCAAGAGGAAGGTGAGGGGACACAGGGGGGGGACGGGATGACAACCCCTGGTGAGCCTCTTGGGTGGGTAGAAAGGCTGAGGCATGGCAGGTCCCTGGTCCAGAAGGTTCCACAGCACCCACGTGGAGAGGCTGCTTGGTGCTTCCTCAAAACATCCCTCAGCAATATGCCCCACAATGTAGTCTCTGTATGGAGATGTAGCTCTTGGTTTGCTTTAAGCCTGTTGTCTCTTTATTTTGTTTCCCTCAGGCCTTCTGCTAGGAGAGAAGTAATGAATACTTGTTTCCCATCCCTCAGGTGTCTTGAATAGGAAATGCCCCAGTAGGAGCCTTGGGCCTTTCTAACCCTCCCAAATCCCCTTTCTGGGGGTGGATTGACCAGAACAGCACTCCATGGTCATTGTGAGGATTTATACCACAGCTGCATTCCTCCCTTTGACTCCCCAAATGCTTTATTGCTTTCAGACCACAGGACCCTGTACTATGGACAGCTCAGCATAACTCCACTATCACCCTGTGGTTTGGTTTCTGTCCATCTCCATGGACAGTTGGGGCAGGGGTCCTTGGTGTGCAGGCCTGGACTTTCATTAGAGTTTTGACTGTGGTTATTTGCTCTGTTGTCATTGTTACAAGACTTTTGTGTAGTGCTGCACAGTCAGGCTTGATTCTACCTCTGCTTTTGAATTGTTACAAGTACAGCATAACTCCTGCAGGTTCTACTGACAGTCATCTCCTGTTATTATAGAAGAGATAACCTTTTTCTGTCCTCTGTTTCCTGTTTTTTAGCCTGTTACTGGTGCCCAGAAAAGGCTGTCCTCTCTGAATTAGCACAGCAACTCCAGGAAAGGGGCTTCAGCAAAAGCCTTCTGGAAATCCAAATGTAGTACATCAATTTGACAGCTTCGTCCATGTAAAACACAAAGATGAATTGGATCTTTCTGAAGTTAAAGTAGAAAGATTCAATCAAACAACACAGTTCAGTTCCTCCCTGCTCCTCAAAATACTTTGTTTTTCTTCCTCCCAAGCTGATTTGAAATAAGTTCCCCCTCTGCTGGGAAATGTTCTGCTGCCAACACACCCTCTGCATGAAAGGATTTGTCCCAGTCTTTGCTCTATTTTATCCCTTTGGCCCTTGTAATAATACCTTAGGGATAGTTCAGACTCTTGTGCATCTTGCCTTTCCCACCATTTCAGCACATCAGAGTCCAGCTAGTAGAAGTCCTGCCCCCAAACCACAGCAAGGACTCTGCCCATGGCCCTTCTCATATTGGTAAAATCCATGTTGATTTTCTCTCTTCAGGTGTCAGTAGTGAAAAGTGAGGAGACCAAGATGCGCCAGGAGGACCTCAGCAGATTGTTATACGAGGTACAGATACTGAGAAGTCAGCAGGAGAACATGGAGTGCCAAGTGCAGGACATGAAACAGTAAGTTGCATTCTACTTAGTCTGCATTTGCTTCTCTAGAGTTGTTGGTCCTAGGAGAGGTTTGAAAGAAGGAGCCATGTGGGATTTTTATGCAGATCCTGTGATCTACAAAATATGAATAAATGCTTAGCTTTTCTGTCTTTTGTGAAATGCATACATATTTTCTTCATCTATGTTTTCCCTTTATAGATGAGGAAAGCTCAGATGCAGCCATATAGCAAATACGTGTATATCACAGAATTGTAGAATCATAGAATAGTTAGGGTTGGAAAGGACCTTAAGATCATCTACTTCCAAACCCCCATGGGCAGGAACACCTCACACTAAGCCATGCCACCCAAGGCTTCACCCAACCTGGCCTTGAACACCTCCAGGCATGGAGCAATCACCACTTCCATGGGCAACCCATTCCAGTGCCTCTCCACCCTCACAGTGAAGAATTTCTTCCTTATATCCAATCTAAACCTCTCCTGTTTAAGTTTGAACCCGTTACCCCTTGTCCTGTCACTACAGTCCCTAATGAAGAGTCCCTCCCCAGCACCGCTATAGGCCCCCTTCAGATACTGGAAGGCTGCTATGAGGTCTCCACGCAGCCTTCTCTTCTCCAGGCTGAACAGCCCCAACTTTCTCAGCCTGTCTTCATACAGGAGGTGCTCCAGTCCCCTGATCATCCTCGTGGCCCTCCTCTGGACTTGTTCCAACAGCTCCATGTCCTTTTTATGTTGAG
>NDXB01011952.1:14723-47148 GCA_002631895.1 Agapornis roseicollis
AGGTGCTCCACTGATCATCCTCGTGGCCCTCCTCTGGACTTGTTCCAACAGTTCCATGTCCTTTTTATGTTGAGGACACCAGAACTGCACACAATGCTCCAGGTGAGGCCTCAGGAGAGCAGAGTAGAGGGGCAGGACCACTTCCTTTGACCTGCTGGTCACGCCCCTTTTGATGCAGCCCAGGATATGGTTGCTTTCTGGGCTGCAAGCGCACCCTGAAGCTGCCTCATGTTCATTTTCTCATTGACCACCACCCCCAAGTCCTTCTCCGCAGGGCTGCTCTGAATCTCTTCTCTGCCCAACCTGTAGCTGTGCCTGGGGTTGCTCTGACCCAGGTGTAGGACCTTGCACTTGTCATGGTTAAGATTAAACCACATCCATTGTTAAACCACATTTAGTCAATGGATGCAATTTTATAAATCAGGTACTCTGAGAGGTTTTTACTTGCCTCCAGAATTTTAATACTCACGAGAACTCTGTTTAAAAAGCACTTCAATAATCAAAAAGATCCCAAACCCTTTATTTACACTGAAAGCTGGTATACATACATCACCAGATGACCCTGGCATCCCAGGCTTTGACTGAACACCTCACACTGGGAAGCTTCATTCCAGCCCAGCACTCTACATGCCATAGATGAATACTTCTATCCTACCTCAGTTTTTAATGATTGCCACACTTAGTATATGCATGAAAACCACACTATGCAATCCAGGTACAGTGGCAATGAAAGAGTTTCTAGGCTTGTATCTTATTTAATTTTTAAGTAATTCTAGTATCAATGATTTGGCCTTTATTTTTGTTTGTTCTCCCTTTGGATTTGCTTGCTGCCTTCCTCCATCTAGCAAAAGGCAAAATTGCATTCAACTGAAGGAAATAATACAAATTTTATAAAGTAAGACAGACCAGAAATCCCAGGCTAAAACCATGTTACAGAACCGTTAAGGACATAACTCCAGTATGAGCTGTCAGACTAAGGAACCTGCTTTGCTGAAAATCCTGTCAGTACCACTTCAGAAGGTTCACTGCAGAGATCCTGGCTGCGGTATTAGGGCAGCTACTATGCTATTTCGAGCCCTGGCCCTTATCTTCCCAGTTCTAGCATCAATCCACACTAGAAAAGCTAAAAAATTCCAAAGAATCTGTAAATTTCACCTGTGTGATAGGTTTTACTGGCCTGACAGTTTTCGCACAAGCGTATACTCAAGATAAACTGACTGACAAAATCTTCTGCTCATGGACTTGGCTGGCATCCTAATCTGCAGGCAGTGCAGTAAATAAACTCAGCATCTTCCCATCCCACTTTCTGGGATGATTGTTCAAGGAAGTCTGCAAAATCCCCTGTGTGCTGTATCTGCAGACAGAAATGAAATATGCTCTATGCAGTTGCAAGCTGGACACAGGCCTGTGCTGGATGAAATCAGTGACTCCCACTAATAATATCCTTACTGTCCTTGCAGTTCAAGCCTCTAAGATGCAGAAGCATCTCTCTAGCTGCTCCACTTACTCCCAAACATACCTCAAACCACCACGTGTTTGAGGTTCAACAGGCAGGATACATAGGCTCTCTATCCATAGGATCTCTTGACCCTTGGGGGCACTAGATGGGTTGGGCTTTCTTGGCTCCTGCAGGAAGAACAGTCTTGGTATTCAAAATCATACCAAATCACAAGTCAGGTCTTGCTGAAATTCTGAGTCTGAACCAAATGCCCCATGATATCTACACATGTGCCCTGTTGTACTCTCTCCTGTAAGTGTTGGCTTCTCTTTTATTTGTTTTTCCTCCTTGATTTGTTCTTTTGAGGTCAAGGAAAAACAAGAAAAGCAACTGTGACCCTGTTTGGGATACACGGGAAGAATCAAGCAGTGCAAGTGCCCCAGAGGGAGACAGACTTTGCACAGTTGAGTCCGCTGTGCATCATGGCAGCACTATGGGCTGTTGTGATGCTTCTGCGCTCATGGAAAATTTCTTGTTTTCTCTTCCAGGCAAAATGAAGTTCTCTGGCGGGAAGTTGTTTCTCTCCGGCAGAACCACTCACAGCAACAGAAAGTGATCAACAAGGTAATGGTCATACTAGCTCCAAACTCGCTTGTGTACCATGGTGTATGTCCTCCTCTGGTTTTGGTTTTTCTTGTCCCATAATCTTCTCCACACTCATATTGCAGGATATTTAGTTTCCCTCTCTCTCAAACTGTGATGCTCTTGTGTGTCCTATGGAAAGTGGCTTTAACAAAGCACAGATTATGCCCTTGAACAAAAGATTTTAATTTCCCTGTGAGTCCTTGCTGATGGTGATGTCAGAAACCACTTTTCTGCTGAAGACCTGAGCAAGAGAGCACAACTCTCACTAATTGCCCTGTATTGGCTGAGCTGTGGTTGTACAAGTGCCTTTCGACTTCGCAAGTCTTTTCTCTTTCCTTCCTACAGGAGAGGAGCCTCCCCCTCCTGCCAGCATTGAAGCTGCAGGCAGCAGTATTGATTAGCCATTCCTGCAGTGGGGACCTCCAGCAACTGTTACATTTGCTGGTGTTACTTGTATAGAATCATAGACTGGTTTAGGTTGGCAGGGACCTTAAAGCTTATCCAGTTCCACCCTCTGCCATGGGCAGGGACACCTTCTGCTAGACCAGGTTACTTCAAGCCCCGTTCAACCTGGCCTTCAACACTGCCAGGGATGAAGCATTCCCCAGTTCTTTGGGCAGCTGGTTGAGGAATTACTGTACAACCTTGTAGACCCAAGGAGAGCTGCAGAACCATTTCCCACAATGCCTAGGATGACCAATGCTAGAAAAGACTTCTCCAGTGATCCCCAGATGGTGCTGATGTGATTGAGCAAGTCACATTGCCTAATCCTCCCGAGAGCCACAATCTGACTTTCACATGGCATCATGGAGTCATAGGACCAGATAGAAATGCATGAGGCTATCAAGTCTTCCTCCAGCTCTGAGGCTGGGCCAGCCGCACCACTCATGGTGGAAACATTTATGCAACTTTTTTTGTGTTATGTTGAGCAATGAGTAAGAGACAGCTGTGATATAATAATGCTCTCTTTGTCTGGAGGGCAAAGCAGAGTATCAGGCTCAAGCTGACCTGGGAATACATTGCTAAGTGATTCCTCTCCAAAGCCATTCTGCATCATTTTTAGAGTTCTCTTCTGTTGATACTGAATTTCACAGAGCTGAAGAACTCATCCGAAAGAGATGAGAACTCCATCCAGGGTCTTCGCTAGGAGGTTGCCTCTTTCACTTGTCAAGTTTTTTGTCAGGCTTTATACAGCCTCTTGTAAAGGCCTCTAAAACTTTTATGGAGGAAAATATGCAGGCCTAGGAATATTTGTATATGTACTTCATAGGCAGATTCCCAGGTCTAATCAGGGTAACTGGAGTTCTGCTTGCACAGAACAAAGAGAGAAGGCACTCAGCACTTGCATCTATCAGCCTTTGCCCAAAGCAGGCATCTGTCTGAGTTCCTTGAAAGCCAGGCAGGTCATTTGATTTCTTGGAATGCTTGGAGGTATCTTGGGCTCCAGTGTCTCTTGCCATTTGGCTCCCACATTCCATGGCTGCTCCCACCTTTGGGGTGGTGTTGGGAGGGAGGTATGCATGAGATAAGGATGGCTGCGAGAGCATGGAGTGCTGAATCACTCTGCTGATGAACAGCGAATTTTGATCTCTCCTGACAGCTGATTCAGTTTCTGTTTGGCCAGCTCCAATCAAGCCCTAGCACCACTGGGATAAAGAGGAAGCTGTAAGTACCCTTGTGTGGTGCACACACGCTCACGGGTGCATAATGCTGCCCCTCACTAAAAGCACAAGCTCAGCTTGCCCAGGCGGGCGGTCACCGGACCAGGACACCATGGTGATGGGAAATGAATGGGCTGAACTGCCGAGTCAGACCTGCTGACATGCCCCATTCAGTGGCCTTTAGAGAAGCACCGTGTCAGCTTGTGACCTTTACTGGGGGAACACAGTGCGCGGTGTGAGATGGGAGCACTGATTATTGGGAGGGTAAAGGTCAGGACCCCACTGCTGGTCCTACAGTTTTGCCACTTGCCATTAGCAGGAGCAGGACCTGAACAAAGTAGAAGCAGAATGCAGCTAGCCCATATGCACCTTTAGATTGATCCACAGTCACTGCATGGGGTGTGTCTTCAACACAGGTTTGGTGGCAGGTAATCTGCAGGCCTTACAGAGCAGAAGGTGGAAAAAGATTTTAGCTGAGATAAATAAGATAAATAAGCTCTTCACAGACAGAATTGATATGGTGTCACAGGCATCACAGGAATGTCTGACCCAGGAGGCTTTAAATGGGTTAGTTGCCAAAGTTACTTTGATAATAAGTGTTGGATGGGGAGGTCCATTTGTGGCCCTTAGAGCAGAGAGCTGGATGCTTAGAAATTCACAACTGTCTCAGGGCTGACTATAATATCTCACTGGGTGCTGAAGGACAGGTTATGCTACAGCGAGGCCCATGTCAGGGTGATTCAAATGTTCTTTTCTATTCTGTGTCTTTAGTTAATGTCAAAAAAATAGGGACAGACTCATAAACAAGCTGTTTGACCACACTGAGATCTCAAGCATTGTGGTCACTGCGACCTGCCGTATAATGCCCTTCACTGTGGAATCTAATTGGGCTGAGCAAATCCATACATTCTCTCAACCTATCCAGCTCCAGTGTCTGTAGAATGAAAGGAGCTAGGAATGATCTTCTGTCAAGCCTGTTAGACATTACTGGGGGAAAAAACTGTTGGCTTTCTCTGTTGCACCCCACCAAAATCCTGTCTTCTAAAGGAGCACTGAAGATGCTTTTCCTAGCTGCAGGACAGCAGTTTTATAGGATCATCACAGCAGTAACAGTAGTGGGTGTGTAGGAAAATATACCATTTTCCAGGTCCTCTGGGACTGTATCACAAGCCCAAAGACTGCCACCCAGGAAGTTTCATGATGGAAAGGTAGTGCCAGTTTGAGGCTCCTCATTTTCTCTTTGTTTCAATTATTTACTAAACATAAAGCACTACTGTACAGGACCCAGCACACAGTCTGCTTCCTGCTGTCAGTGACTATATCTGTAAAAGCCTGTCAATCATTTATTAAAAGCCTGTATACAATGAGTTTAGGCTCTTCTCTGCTTCATGTCTCCTTCTGCTTTGTTACTCACTTAATGGGTGGCATGGGTTCCTTTCATGCAGTGCTAGGTATGAAGACCTAGCCTTGCCAAAGAGGCCCTGAGCTCAAGGGAGCTGATAACAAGGCCAGATTCCCAGTACTGTACTAATAATTCCAGTGTAGCTACCTTGAGCAGATGAGGATCCAGCCTAGAGCTTGAAAACACCAGCAATTAGAAGAAAGCATGAACTGAATTTCTTCAGTTCAAAATATTAATTGGTTATTTTACTTGTATCTTTCAAATGAGATCTAGAAAACCTGGATCATCTCTTCACTATATGGCTAATGCCCTTTTTTAACTGTGACCTCAAAAACTGTTTCCCTTCCTTGTCCATAATGCTGGACAAGAAAGCACCTTACAGCTGAGGAAAAGCAGAGTATCAGGGCAAAATAGTCCTTGCCTGAGAAATGTTTCTCAGGCAACCAGGAACCAGTCAGCTATGTGCTGGGAAAACAAACATGTTTCTCTTCACAGACCTCTGATGCTTGACAACGGGATCTCAGCTCCACAAGTGTCCAAGTTCAGCCGGCATTTGTCTACAGACCCCCTTCATGACCCCTATTTCATACAGTCGGTAGGTTTATACCAGCCTCTGAGCTTTGTGGGATTTCTTTGGCTGGGGTAGGAAAATGTTTGAAGCAATAATGCAGGTTACACAGCAAGTAGTTTGGCAAGAACTTGGCAGAGAAGAGGCTCGCCAAGCTGGGTGACATTCGTTATTTCTTCAGCTCCCCTGTTTCAGCAGGGACACGTACTTTCATGCCCTTGTGCTGCTGTGTTGATGCGGGAGGGAAAGGCAGCCCCTGCACATCAAGCTCTCCATGGTCTTACCCCAGTCTGGCTCACCTTAAGGGCAGAGAGGAAGAAGTATGTTCTAGCAGGGAGTAGTATGATCTTTCTGACCAGAGCCAGGTCGTTGCAGTTGCTGACAGACAACAGGTCCCAAGAGGGGAGTTGTGCTCTGTTGGATCTTTCCCTCCAGAGGAAGCCAAGCGGTCTAGGCAAAATATCAGCCATGGCAAACCCTCTCTGTAACTGACACTTTGATCACAGTGCTTATTTTGCACCTGCACCTCTGTATGGTTGGAGGAAAGACAGGAGGATATCCTATTGTTGCATAGTAGGTAAGACCTTTCTTGGTTTCTGTACAAAATGGACTCAGGGGCATGGTGAGCAAACAGCATCTCAGATAGGGCCTTAGATCGGNTGACACTTCGATCACAGTGCTTATTTTGCACCTGCACCTCTGTATGGTTGGAGGAAAGACAGGAGGATATCCTATTGTTGCATAGTAGGTAAGACCTTTCTTGGTTTCTGTACAAAATGGACTCAGGGGCATGGTGAGCAAACAGCGTCTCAGATAGGGCCTTGGACTTGTTCTGTCCAGAAGAATAAATACGACTTTTGCTTTCTTTTTTAGCCATCAACAGAACCTGCCTCTTGCTTAAGCAGCCCCACAGTTGTTGGAGGACCCATCATATCTGATGTAACTGAAGCGTCACCATCCAACATAATAAATATGCATTCTCCTCCTGAAAATGACAGGTAAACATGTTTGTGATTAAAACCAGGGTGAGTCAGGTGTGGAAATGCGTAACTTTAAAAAGAGTTTTTCCTGGCTGTAACGCTACCCAAGTCTCTGTCTGATTCACAAATCTCTATAGGAATGGTGGGCTGGAATATTTTATCCAATGTAGGTCAGATTGTCCAAATTAGGGAGGGATAATAGCAGTATAAATTTGGAAACAAAGTCATAACTTTCATGCTGAGAACTTCCACTAGCCTCTTGGAGAAGTATTCCATGTTTTTTTTATGTTTTGTTCTCAGGACAGGGGCTCTCTCAGACTTTATCAAATAATGAGGTACTAGCATTTGTTGGGCTTGTTGAGAGAGAGAAAGAAGTTTCCTTTTTGGCTTTGGCAAAGAAGAAACAGAATCAAACTTGTTCATCTTTCTGGTAATGAGAACAGAAGGGCTGCATCACAACAACTTCCGATGTTTGGCAGCTTTTCTGTGAAAAGGCCCCAGTAACTTAGGAACTGAAGGCAGAGGTATTTTAATGCTTATCTCTTCCTGCCACAGACATGCAGAGTATTTAGGGCTAGTAGAAGTATAGAGCTAATAGTGTCAGTGGAAAGTAAGTAGACAGATGAATCATGGAAACAGTTTCTCAGGCATAGAGGCAAGGTAGTTATACTTTAGAAATTGCCTGTAAATCTGCTTCATAATTGAAACCATAGCCATAAAATTAGCTAGAAACATGTAAAGAGCTCCAGACAAAGAGCAACGGCAACAACAAAACCACTACCACCACCAGCAAAACTACCACTACCACAAAAAACCCAGGAGCCATTTCTAAAGCAGAAAAAGTCAAATTATAACCTTCAAGTTGCTTATTTCTGCTAATTACTGAGTGCCATCTGGTGGCCTCTGATCTGTGCTGTGCCTGAGGATCTGAGCCATCCATGGCCCTCATGAGCTTAGCACTGTGCTACTTCCTAAACTAACAATAGCTTCTGGTGGAAGTTTAGGGTTAATGAGAAGAGAAGATGATCTGAAAGGAATGCTGAGGAAGGCTTTGTAGTGTCACGTCCCATCCCCTAGGTGTGATACGCCTGTGTGTTGTCATACAGCAAAGCTAGTCTGTAAGTGGTGTAAGACAGTATTTTTCCAGTATGACTTTCCATGCCCTCTACCTATTGATCTACATGACTTTGTCCCTTTGGCTCCAATTGTGCAGGATCCCAGGGAGCTGTAAAATCACCTACTAGTAGTATGAAGTAGATTTTTACATACAAAATGCTACTATTCAAAACTTCAGTGTCTGCCTAGCAATAACAGGGAGTGCCTTTTCCACTGGAAAAAGGCAGACCTCTGATTTCAAACCAGTAAAACATCTGATTGGGACTGTCAGATCTTGACAGGTTCTGTTCCAAATCCTTCAGAGCCCAAGGTCGTGACCTGTGTTATTGGGATCTAGAGTGCTTGCTGGTTGAATCCTAACTCTGGCATGGAAAACTTCTTACCAACCCCATTCCTATCTCTAGGGTGGAGACTTTTTCAGGGGAACCTCCGGAGCCTTGTGACCCTTTAGCTTGTCTCAAGTTTAATGCTCATCTGAGGAATTATTTACACATGGAAGTGTATTTTCCATATTTGCAAACAGTGAAAGGGGCAAATTCAGTATAACTCTGACTGATGGAGTAACTGAAGGTATTCCAGATGAGCATGTTTCTTGATCTTGCTGAAAGGTTGCTGGTTTTTTTGCATGTCTAGGGAAGTCGAAAGACACTGTGGGGCAGTTTTGGAATTGACAGCAAGCCCTTGTGCTGCTCACATCCCAGCAAGGCCTTTGTGGAGCAGATGTGTGAGTGGTGCTAAGTCTTGTCTCTGATACAGAGAGAAATGCCTCATGCTGATCAAGGAAGAGCCAGTCAGCCCTGGAGTGAAAGCCACCACCGAACCTGATGTCCCACTGCCAGGCTGCCAGGCTTGCTCCGAGCCCCCCGTGCTCCCAGTGGCCATGGTTCAGTCTGTTTTAGAAGGCAAAGGGAGCTGTGGCACAGCCCCTCTGGGGACCTCGCAACCATCTGAGAGAAGAGGCAGAAGAGCACTGCTGGACAGGTGAGGGGTGCAAGGGACTGCTGTGGCTCTGTGTGTTCATGGCCCTCTTTTCCCATTCACAGCAGGGAAAGGGAGGCTGAATTTGTCATCTAATGCAGCCTGGTGAGCTTCATCCTGTACCTGTGGCACCTGCTTAGGGAATGCTTAAAGCCCAGGGGACAGTTCACAGGGGTAGGGGGATCTGTGGATGAGTTTGCTTGAGGGACCCAAAGAGGAGGAGCTGTCAGAGCATGTGTGTCAGAGCCATGGGATCAGGAAGAAGCTTTTTGCAGTGAGAGGGATTTGCCCAAGTTCCAAGTGTCCATATCTACGGACTTGCAGGCCACTGCACCACACTACATCTGCAATAGCTTGTGTGCCCTCTGCCACTTGTTTTGTTGAGTCATTGCGTAAAGTCATAAGAAAATATTTGTCAGTGGTGTTTCTGTGCAGTGGATGGGGTGTCATTTGTGTACTAGTATGCAGACAGTGATGGACAGTGACAATCACTAAGCAGGGCATATATTTGATAAGGCATCAAAGCATTTATCAGGTCCAGGCTTGGGCTTGAGAAGGAAATAATTTGCCCCTGTCTTTTCCTCTCCTCTACTGTGAAGTCAAATAGACTTTTCCCCTTAGTCTGTTTTCCCTGTGCATCTTCTCCTATCCCCTTTCCAAGATGACTTTCTTTTTTCAGTGCTAGATCTGTCCTCAGAGGGCAGTCGCCATGTGGCAGCATGCTTTGGGGTGGCACCGAGGAGCTGACACCACAAGAGATCTGGTTTCCCCATCTCTGACTTAGAGTGGAAACCCACAGAACTTAGCTGCATTGCCATGCTTGCCTCCTTGAGCTGGTAGGGCTCAGTAAAATGCTAGGCATCCAAAGCAAGGCTCTATCAAAGGGTGCAAAATCATGCCTTAAAATCATGAAATAGCAGGTGAGACTACTCACAGGGATGGAGAGTAGGGAGTTTATGTTCACTGAGTACAGGATTCTGGTACAAAGGGATGGAGGTTTTATTATTTTGAAGCCAGGCCATGCAGGTATCCTGCATATGACAGTCACCCAAAGGATGATGTCCTCTTGCAAGGGGCTTTAGCACAGTGCCATTAGGCTCAGTCACAGAGCAATTGGGGTGAGCCTCTTCTGGAGCTGGAGTCTGCAATGGACTGAGGCTGAAATCCCAGTAGCACCAGTGTTGTGAGTGACTTCAGCTGGAGGAGAGCATGGTCTACAACTGCAGAATTCATTCTTGATGGCAACTGTGGCAATGTAAGGAGAACTGGGCAGAAAAACTATTATAGGTTTATCAGAAAGACTTCTATTTTCTCTGACTCCTTACAAAGAACCAAATTCCTCCTTCTGAACCCACTGGGTACTTCAGACCATTTTATTAGAAGAAAAATAATCCTAAAAAGTCCTTGTAAAATAATTTCAAGGCAGGCTCCCTTAAAAACCATTTGTTAATTCAGCCATCTTGGACCCGGTAGGATGGGAATACAGCCTGTTCTGGATCCCAAGTGCCTCTCTAGGATTTCTTCTAAGGAGAGCTTTGAATATTCCAGTCTTGAGGAGATGTGCACAGACTCTCCATCCCCAAACCACGTTTCACCCAGGAAAGTAGTCACACTTGTTTTACTGCCAGCCCAGCTCCCTGTGTGCTCTGCTGGGTTGTGCTTCTGGGACTAAAGCAAGTTATATGGTATAAACCCAGGCTGACAGTGAGCTCTGTTTTTCCAGAATGAGATTTAAGTATAAACTCATGTTGGAAGGCTGCTCAGTCCTGCTTTCTATATGTATCTATGCAAATCTCATTTGTGGTAATATTTCCTCTTGTCTTTTCTCAGGACAGATATTTCAGATCCCTTGGAGGGCTCTGACTGGAGCTTGGAAGGGCTGCAGCTGCTGCTGAGGAGCCAGCAGTACGGCCTGGAGCCAGCCAGTCTTTTGGATGTGAGTGTCCGGCTGCAGGGAACAGTTGTGGGGTTCACAGTGGTACTTTAGGCTGTAAACCAGACAGACACAGAGACAGTGCTGCTTGTCCTGGTGTGGTGCTTTATCTGTCACATGCTGCCCTATTTTGACCTGCTCGAAAGAACTGGAAAGATTTCAGACTTTAATGATGGTTTTTGGCATTTGTTCTGAAAATACATGTTTGAACTTCATGGAGCACAAAACACAGTGCATTTGATGAAGACATCAATACGAGACCTAACACATTTATATAGAGTAGGTTTAATACAACTGCCTAGCTAGTTTGGTAATTGCTTTGGGTGGGTTGGAGTATATTCTGCATATTCTGCATCTTAGATACTCTGCAACTGTTTAGCTCTACTACCTTCCCCTCTTCTTCACATTATGGGAAGTGTAGCTGATGTCAGATTTTCTCTCTGCTGAGATATTTATCTGTCTGCAGTTCTCAGGTCACTTTTTTTCTTTAGAAATGGATGGTGTCTTTTTTCTTAACTACATATGCAGCAACATGAAGGTTTGCTTATTTATCTCTTTCTCTCTCCCCCCATACATATAGTTAGTATATGAAAGGTTTTTGCCAATAATCAAATAACTCTATATACAAGGATCTACATGTCAAATACATGCTCCCTTCAGGAGGTGCTTCAAATACAGACACACGGTAAACTTGCATGGATAAATAGGAATGAAAAATCATTTAAAAAAATCAATCTTATTCTCTTAAAGCCAGTTCCCAAGTGTCTGTGATTGATTTTGACTTTACAGTAAGCTTTTCTAATGACCTGCTCTATCACTGACTCTGTTGGTTTCTGTTTCTTATTTCTCATTAAAAGATGTTTTCCTGTTACTGACACACTTTTCTTTCTGTGCCACTCAGTGTCGCAAGGGTGAGAATGAATCATAAAACTTACACATAAAACTGTAAACAGCTCTTTTCCCAGGTTGCTCAAACTTCGTAAGAAATGACCATTGAGACACTGACGCAGCAGTAATCTGCTCTCTCCTACTGTGTTTTGGAATGCTTTTTAAAAAATATGAATATGGAAGTGTCCTGGGACCCAAAAGCAGCAAGAAAGGGCTTTGACTTGCATGTGCAGTAACAAAAGAGCTGCCCTGGTTTACAAGATGACTGTGGCACAGGGTGTCTATGCTGTCTGTGCTGTCCCACCCACTGGCAGCAGCAAGACTTGTGGGTCAGCACAAGTGCCCATCACTGCACCCTTGCTGTTATAGCTGTGCTGCAGATCAGTACTCATGGAGCCTGTCACTTCAGTCAATATGTTGTAGGAGCTGATGCACAGGCCAGAATTGCTTTCTGGCATCTCTGCCAGCACAGTTGTGAACTCAGCAGGCAGCCAAGGCAGGCAGATGAGCATTGGAGTATGTTAAACTACGACATCTTTGAGCCGGCATCGTATTTTTCTCTTGACAGGTCTTTAATCCCAATTTATCTTTCAATGAGTGGAATTTGACTGAAATGGAAGCTAGTCTGTCCCCGGTAAGCAATGTTTGTTTCTGAGATAATAATAATAATTAATAATAATAATAATAATAATAATGCAAGGCTTGTGCATAACTGAAGAATGCTGAGATATTTTACAAACAGAGGGGAAAGTGGTGAAGCACAGCAAGTACACATCTCCTGAGGCTAGGCTGAGAGTGCTACCTTATACTCTTGGGCTGCCTTTCCCACTAATCCAGAGCTTGTTTAGAANATAATAATTAATAATAATAATAATAATAATAATAATGCAAGGCTTGTGCATAACTGAAGAATGCTGAGATATTTTACAAACAGAGGGGAAAGTGGTGAAGCACAGCAAGTACACATCTCCTGAGGCTAGGCTGAGAGTGCTACCTTATACTCTTGGGCTGCCTTTCCCACTAATCCAGAGCTTGTTTAGAAACACACTGGTGCTGTGGAGTCTTTAATTGAAACTTGCTCTGAACTTTCTCTTGGCATTAATATCAGATCCTGCTATTACCAAAGATTCATAAAGTGTCTTTGTGATAAAAGCTCTTCATAAAGAGCAGGCACCCCTATACATCTCGGGAACAGTAAAACCGCGTGTAATTAGGATAGAGGTTCATGCATGCCCCTACAGAAGAAACAAGGAGGAATTGCTTGGCAGTATTTGTTTGGGATTGACATTGACACAGACATTTCTGAAGTGCACATGGCGATTTAATAAGCAGTGAAGGAAATGTGTGTTTTATGGCTGGGTTCTTTTTCCTGCTGGATGGAGGGTGAATTTTCAGAGCCTTCATTGCCAGCCAGGTTGGATAAAGACTTGGATAGTTCTGCCATCTCTACAAATGTGCAAGCAAAGTGCAATCTGTTCCAATGAAGTGTGAAAGGTCTCTAAGCGTGCTTCATGATATCACTGTCCTTTTTAAGTTTTGATTTAATCATTTCGAATTTATTAGGTAATTCCACTTCCTGAGTGTTAAGAGGGAGAGTCTTTGAAGAGATAGATATTATTAGGAAGTTGTGGAAGCAAGGGACAATCTCTTTTTAAAAGGATTGCATTAGAGAGAAGGCCAAGAAGGAGGCTGCAACTTTCTGTAGTTCAGTACTCAAGTCCACTGTATTTCCCAGCATCTGGTGTAGCCCCCTGTAGGTAGGCTTGCTTGTCCTACAGGAAGTTCTGAGCACAGAGAAGCCTGGAAGGTAATACCTGCTGCAACTCTGTGCCTAGAAGTGCCATGCAAGCACAAGCTAGTCGTACTTTAAACAGTCAAAGGGAAATTAAATGAAGATTCCGTTTATATGGAAATGGAAGGAAATCTATTACAATATGAAAGATTCCTTTCATATTTGTTGCTGGCTGCAGAGGACCCTGGGTTTGCTTTGTCTGGCAGCCAGATGGGCACAGCCAAAGTGACACTAGTCTGGGCTCCTTGTGTGGCATGAGCCTCATGACATCCTAGCAATTGCTGACAGGGGGTTACATCTCCTTTAGCCCTCTCCTTCAGGCATTCTTCCCTTGAGCACACACTTTTGGCTGTTTTAGCAAAGTGAAGGAGAGGCAGGGCAGGGAGCACAGCATAGATGAAGCACTGATTTTTCAGAAATGGTCTAGTTCTAACGAGCTCCCCTGTCTTTGTATAATTGTACATTGTAGTTTATATTTTTGCATCAAGATGCAGCGTCTCACAGTGGATCTGGAGAAGAATGCAACTGAGCTGTCCTCAAAAGTGTTCAACCCACCATTTAACAGCACCTGCCCAGGTAGGAGCACTGGCAGCTCTTGCAGACTCAAGAATGGGGATGTAACGAAGGTGTTAAACATGTCAGCAACTAGTTGCAAAGTCCAGCACTGACCATTTGCCTCTTTGAGGGAAAAAACCATATTGGTTATTTGACTTTCACAATTGTCAATCTGCAATGTTTCCATAAAAACTGTGAAGCTAGTTACTGACGGGGGGGGGGTGGGGGGGTGGGAAGTATGGGTCATAAACTGAGGCTTAAATGTAATTGAATTACCTCTGTTTCTGCTTGGGTCCACACTGTATCTTCTGGTATCTCGCCTGCCAGTTCATTGCCACCTAATATCAATGTGGGGATCTAAGTGGGTAGGGGTAGTAAGGACTGCACGGGTCCTGTGTTTCCTTTTTCTCCTGCTGCAGAGAGGTGATGTTATGCCTCAAAGAGGCAAAGGTTATGTCTCAGCTTCTCCAGACCTTTTACCAGACCTCAAGGGAGCTGTCCGGCTGACCCACTGATTCTGATAAAATGTGTCATCAACCTTAGATATGAATCCAGAAGTGATTTCCTGGTCTTGCAATAGTGATATTATTTTCATGTGTATTCATCTGGGACAGACCTGAAAGAAAAGTTTTGTGAGCCTCCACTTGATATGGTAGCCACCTGAGATCAATCCAGAATCTGGACATATTGTGTGTTGTTCCAGGACTTCCAGTCTCCACTTTTACTTAGCATCTTGCATGAGCATTGAAGGTGTTAGAAGCCCAGCTGTGTTGGAGAGAATTCTTCAGCAGGCTGGAGCTGAACTGCACAGGAGGAGCATCCTGTGAACTGCACAGGAGTTTGCAAAGCCTTTCCGGTCCCTGCATTCTTCCAGCATGGTGAGATGGGTTGCCCAGAGAGGTTGTGAGTGCTCCATCCCTGGCAGTGTTCAAGGCCAGGTTGGATGAAGCCTTGGGTGACATGGTTTAGTGTGAGGTGTCCCTGCTTATGGCAGGGGGGTTGGAACCAGATGATCTTAAGGTCCTTTCCAACCCTAACTATTCTATGATTCTATGCTGCTGGAACAGTGGTGGAGCAATTGACAGATATCTCCTTCTGCAAAGATGAGGAAAACCAGACAATTCTTGAGTGAGGCACCTCAGCATTCAGGCAGAACCCAGCTTGGCAACCTGCAGAGATTCCTGTTGATTTTAATGAGCGTTTGAGTGAGTCCGAGTTTGACTTAAGCATTTCTAAGCATTTTTGCCTGGAATGAAGCCCCTCACCTCCTGATGCAGTGGGGATTTGCCACTTTTCAGTTCTACATATGTAGAGCCTGATAACTTGCCTTCCAGAAGCTGAGTTTTCTCTTGTCCATTTGCTTTACAGGGAGAGATGTCATTCTTGAAAGCACCCAGCAGTTCCTCATTGAACGTCAGTCAGTCTTTGGAAACGACCTCATCAACTTGCCTGAAAGTTCATCGCTTTATGTTCCATCTGACAGCATGGCTTCCTACCTGTCCTCTGTGGGTATACAAGGGGAGATTCCATTAAACCTGAGCTCCTCAACTGACAACAACCAGTGATCCAGATTCCAAGAAATGATGTCTCCCTCCCACCCATCCAAGCATCCACAGGTTTGAATGTAAAGAAACAAAAGTGCCTCAGAAACCCACAAGAGAGTTTCTTTTTGTGCCCTTTCTTTTTGAGTAGATGGAAATGGTCAGTAGCTGTTGCATTACCCTCCCTGCACCTGGATTTCAGTGTTTGCCCAGGATAGCAAGTTTAAATGAAATACTGCTACTGGTGCTTGCTCCTGTGGGGAGTGAGATCTTGGCAGGTTTGGGGCTTTTTTTCCTTGTAAATACTTTTAGAAGTTTCGAAACTAATAAAATTTAAGTGAAGAGTAGCTTGAAAGTACATCAGGGACTTCATAAAATATAATGACCCCTACTAGTGTCTGCAACAACAAAATGCTGCATTTTATTGGGGCAGTGCAGATTAGCAAAGATGCCTGACCCTTACGGATGCTGGGTTTTTTTATAGGAAGATAGTTCTATATGCCAGTCCAATGCTCTGAAAATATTCCTTTATCGATTTTCTGGTTTTTATGGGATGTATTTGTGCCTCTTCTTTATCATCCTAGGGTGAGTAGGAAAATGAAGATCTCTTCTGGTGTGCAGAAGATAATTTTCTGAGTGACCACTCGGAATGTGTCTCTGGCTCCCAGTGGAGCTACAGACCACTACAGAACCCAAAACATCCTGTGCTGAGTTGCAGGGGTTTGCTGTTTGGGATGTTTTTCCCCAAAATTTATTTCCTCTAACATACAAACAAAAGGGATAGAGTCTTCTGCATACACAATTTTCCACTTTGCAAAGAGGACAGAGGAGGTGGACTCTGGGTTTTGGTGCTGGCTAAGAATTCTATGTCCAGACCAATGTGTTTTTTTCCCTTGGCCTGTTCTATTTCCCCTGAAGATGTGCCTGTTGGCTTATTGATGTATAAAATCTGATGAACCAGTTTAATAGATTGGATCCCCTTTTTAGAAGGGCTCTCAGCTGCTCAATGTAGGAGAGAGGCAGAAGGGTTAGTCTACCATATCACTAACTTTCTTCCTGTCCTTTGAGCATCTGAGACCAGCCTCCAAAGGTTGAATTAATCTTCCTCCTCCATGTGGTTTCTGACAACTGATTTTCTCAACAAAGCAGGGCTTTGTTTTTTATTTTAGTAGTTCTAATGAGAACATATTATTTATCTCAGTAGCTTCTGAGTTGCTTATCCTTAGGAAAGCTATCCAAATGCAGTAAGAAAGATCCAGGAAATTCAGTTAACTCAGGCCTCCTAAGGGCTTAGACAGGGAGGTGTGAGCTGTGCCAGTATCATTTGAAGAAATGCTCTGCTTACTTCCATTGCCATGATGACTCTTGGTTCTAAACTGTATTTCTGAGCATCCACCCCAAAACGTAGTTAGTTAATCAGATGAATGCAGGCTCACATTCTCCTTAGTAAGACGAGCATGTTTTCAGTGGACCTTCCTGTCACAGCCCTTCCCTCCATCCATTTAACAGTATGTGAAAGATGTGTTAGTTCAGACACATTAATTTTTGAGCATGTTTTTCCTGAGGTAATAACTGTGTGCTGGGAGCTCTGCCACCACTGTGGTGGTGCAGACTTTGCAGGAGTGAGGTTGTGAGAGCTTCTGAATTAATTCCAGCCACTAGATGTTTTTGTTCAGGACTGAGGGAGAATGCTGGCAGCCCCCATTGGCCTGGTATTTAGATATGTGCTTGATTGTAGATTTTCCTTTCTGACAGATTTGTGCTTTAACACTTCACCTAGATCAATCCATTTGCCACTGTATTTTGTCATTTCCAGAGATGGAAAGTGGTTGAGTTGCACTCTGTTTACTTCTTTTCTCATGAAAACTGTCTGGTGTCTCCTATTACCTGTATGTTGTCCCCATTTAAGATTTACATCCCTCTCTGAACCTTCACATGCTAGATTGCCTTAATGTTAACACTGAATGTATTGATCTGGTAAGGTTTAAGCATGTGCTTGACTTCAAGCTCCTAGTAGTTTTCCCATATTTTTATGAAGCCTATTGCATGCTTGAGGTTAGACATGTGCTTCCAAGTCTTACTGGATTGTCTAGTTAGGGATGAGAATGAACCACCTTAGGAGAGCTACCCATGGGTAGGCAGAGGAGCAGCTCAGGCAGCAGGGGCTGCAGCAGTGCGGAGAGGCAGACTGCACCCTCTGCGAGCAGCCCTTCATGGTGGCTCTTGGGTTGTTCTTTAGGCTTTGTGCTCTACTATAAACAAAAGATTGGAGCTCAATGGTGAGAGAAGAATCTTCATGAACAATATTCAAGAGCTAGACCTGTGAAGAAGCAAGCTTGTGTTCCTTGGATTTTTACATTGTTAATTTGACTTGAAGGTGACGTGCTGAGACTGCGTTTTTGCACTATGCTGTATATTTGTAAAGTTTTACAGAAAACACTAATTAAACATGTTTCCTTTTTCTCATTTAGTCCTTTTCTGGCATTTTTCTCACTACTTTCTCCTACCCCTTACTCCTTTCCAAATCTTCACTGACAGATAAAAATCCCTCCAGGAGTTCAGGACAGTCACCTGTAAGATGATGTAGGGCTCACTGATGAGATCTGGTGGGTAAAATGTGGCACAGTAAACACAGCTCAGAGAGCAGCTGAATTCTAGCAATTAAAATGCCTGTCGGGGTGGGTGTATCTGGTAAAATCAGGATAAGAGTAAAAGAATCAATTGTTCTTGTGCAACTCTTATCTTTAATTTCTTGCTTTCAGTGGTAACAGAGTTCAAACTTCACTCTTGCAGTTACCTTCTATATAAGCACTTTCCTTTTGTAACTGGGACATGATCAGATGGTCCTTCCTGCTTGTTTTGTCTTAGGGCATGATTTGGAAAAATCTCAAGGAGCTCGCCAACAAAGTTTATGTTCACAAGCAGGTATTTATTGTGGCACCGAGGCACAGGGGGCATAGCTCCTCCTACAGTGTCTCTTCAAATTGCTAAACTAACCCGTTCTTTTTTAGTCACTAATCATACATATTCATTACGTATACACATGCATATTCATGAGGCTACTTATGTATTACATCATTCTTCTAGAAAGTTTCCCCATGTGTGTACAAAAATGTGGTGGTGGTCTTTAGGGGTCGTTTACTTCTTCCAACAATCTTCATCACTTCTGGCAGTCTTTGAAGCACACGCAGTAGATAACACTTACTGCAGCTTAATTGGTTT
Source organism: Agapornis roseicollis (assembly GCA_002631895.1). NCBI lineage: Eukaryota > Metazoa > Chordata > Aves > Psittaciformes > Psittacidae > Agapornis > Agapornis roseicollis. The sequence continues at coordinate 33,443 of NDXB01011952.1, forward strand.
GGTAACACTACAGACATAATCATCCTGTCCTTCTACTTATCAGTTAGCTTAGCTGCAGCTCATTCTGGACACCTGCTAGTTTCTGATACTCTTTATCTACATGTCCTGTTACTCTATCCTGGTTTTCTTACACTTATTTTTGTACTAAGGTCATAAAGACCTAAAACTACACCAACTACAACAGTTTATCTCATACAAGGGTTCTCATTATGTTCTCTAGCTGCATTCTGAATATTTTTTTTTGTTCTGTGAAACATGTACCTCAGTTATTTTCCATTGCTATTGTTACAAAGCCATCGAACTTGATGTTACTTAGAACTGATTCTACTTATTTACAAAGGTTTGTATTTCATTTTGGGCCTCCTTGTCTCAGGCAGTAAAGGGGTAACAGGACAGGTATTAATATGCAGCACAAAATTGCACAGCCCCAAGCTGTAAGTTTTCTCTCAAAAAAGGGGAGAGGCTTGTTAGATGAAGCTCACAGATGTTGGCAGCATTTCCAGCTTTCCAAGGAGAAGATTCTTGTGAGGATGCTTTCAGATAAGCCTGTCCTCCAAGTCTCTTGCTCATCCTCCTGCCCTGTCCTGGAGGCCATGGATTTTATCAGCATGTTTGTACTCACAGAAGATGGAAAATGGCTGAAGTTTAAAGCAACTGTGTTNCCTGTCCTGGAGGCCATGGATTTTATCAGCATGTTTGTACTCACAGAAGATGGAAAATTGCTGAAGTTTAAAGCAACTGTGTCTTCCGTGACTGTGGTTTTTTTTATGATTGTGTTAGGACCAGTTCTCTTGCCACCAGATGGCACCTAACCCCAGCTAGTTGGAAATCTATCTTTTCAGCAAGCCCATAGTAGTATTTCTTTTCTGTAAATATGCACATCTACAAGACCTGTTCAATTTCATTTATTAAACACTATTAGACATTTATAGAAATATGAAAAAAGACATCCATCTAAACTTGGATGTGGCTTAATGACGTGAGGTCACTTAATGCCTATGCTATTCCTCATGTTGCTGTTAAATCACAGAAACATGAGCACTTGAAGATGAGGCCAACTCATTATGTTGTGCTTAAACAGTGTGCAATTAACTATTTTAACCTCCCGTGTAAGGAAAAGGAGCCATTAATGCCTCAGCAGAATTGGGCAAGGGGTGTCCAAGTGATGTGGGACAGGAATCTTTTGTGGTGTTGCAAAGGAAGCACTGCTCTCAAGCAGCATCTGCTTCCTCAAATTTTATTCTCCAGCTCAGAAGAGGGGGAATAAGAGAGAACCTGGCTGAGGCATCACTGCTATTATCTTACATTTCACTTTGGCACAAGACTATGACTGTGGTATAAGAGAGAAGTAAATGGAAGAATTCCTTTGATCGGCTTTTAACACCAAAGCTGCCTTTCTGCCATGACTACCAAGCTGGTTATTTTTCTGTTACACTTGAAATTCAGATCCTGACACACATCACACAATCAAGAATGATGAAAATGGCAAATATAAGCATATGCTCCCTCACAGATCACCATAACAGGTAAAACCAGATGATGCATGGACACTGGTTCTGCATGTGTTTTTGCATAAACAGTGATGTCTATGAATGTTAGATCCATAAAAGACCATGTTGAGAAGCAATCTCCATTTATCATCAAGGTTCCTCTGGTATGAAATGAGATTATACAAGTTAAAGTATATGCGGTTACAAGTAAAATCTTTATTCAAGTGAGAGAAACATATTACAGTATGCACTGAAAGTACGTATGTAATGAAACCTTAAGACATAAACATTCAATCAAGTAATTCCTAGGATGCAAGGGAAAAAATTACATCACAGAAGTTAATTTAACTGTAACACAACAGTGAACTCACAAAAGAGTGAATGCTGCCAGCTGCCATGAATACTTGGAGGTTTTTTGCAAAGTGATTAATCTAAACCACTCTCACCATCCTTGTCGCCCCATGCCTCATGAGAACATTCTTCACTTTCAGCTGGGTACTCTGCTTCTCCATCTCTGCCATTCCCTGTTGAAAGCATGAGGGCAAAAGGCAAATGAAACTCACGAGAGGCCTGTAATACTGGAAAAAGAAATTTAGAACCTGAGTTTTAAAAATCATTTACATAAAACTCAGCAAGAAATCCTGTGTAGAAAAAGAAAAAAATCACATTTTAGTTCCCAATTTATTGGGATTCCCACATAAATAAAGGGAAGAGGTGACTAACCATGGATTGAAAATTTTCTCAACAAGAGAGCTGAACAAATCTTTACTTTTAATATGTATGTGCCAGCCACTGTTTTCTCTGTTATAAATTATGCCCCTGTAAACTTACCATCCTCTTCTGTTGGGCTTGGGTCACCTGGTTGCTTGTAGACTGGTGCCAAGAGTAGATTATTCTTGGGCTCAGCGTTAATCTCTTGTATCAAGGGTCTTGAGGGGGTTGGTTGTTGATCTTTGATCTCCTGGTATCTTCTGGAATTAGCAGGCTGTGTTAAGAAGCTTTCAACAAGGGGTCTTAAGTGCTCCTTTCCATGCTCTTTTTGTATCTTACATGCATTTGAAAAGATTGCTGTTGGAACTTCTTCTGAATTCTCAAACATGCTTTTATTGTTTTCTCCTAATGCTGAATTACTGTCATTTGTCATTTCAGAAATTATTTCAATCTTTGGGTATAATTCCTGCTGTAAAGGTGGAAAATATAATTAAAAATATATTATTCTAGGTGTAAAAGCTAAAAGCTGTCAGCTTTGATGTGCCATACTTCCAGAATGTATCGAAAATGTGCTTCCCCCATAGCTCTGCTCCCTGTGGATGAATCTTGGTTTAACTATTTCTCAGGCATTAGTGATGAAGTACTAACCATTTGTAAGAAGAAGACCTATTTCAGCAATTCATCAATGTGGGGGCTCAGTTCTGTTATTTTACCTCCAAACAGAGGGACCTGACTAATATCTTCATCTGACATCACTTAAGAACCAAACACCATTCAGAGTGTGTCAGTGCTAGCATATCCTCTATGTTCCCTTATCTTCTTTCAATTGAAGGCTTTGTTGCAAAGATATTTCCCAATGCTGTTATTAGTCTGTGACCAAAAGAGTAAATAAATTCCTCGCCTTATGGAATCATAGAATGGTTTGGGATGGAGGGGACCTTGAAGCTCATATAGTTCCAAGCTCTTGCTATGGGACACCTTCCACTAGACCAGGTTGCTCCAAGCCCTGTTCAACCTGGCCTAGAAACACTTCCAGGGATGGGGCAGCCACAGTCTCTGGGCAACCTGTACCAGTGTCTTACCACAGTGAAGAACTTCTTCCCAATGTTTAATCTAAATCTATCCTCTTTCAGTTCAAAACCCTTTCCCCTATCACTACATGCCCTTGTTAAAAGCCCCTCTTCAGGTTTCTTGTAGCCCCTCTAGGTGCTGGAAGCTGCTCGAGGGTCTCCCCAGAGCCTTCTCTTCTCCAGGCTGAACAAGCCCCGCTCTCTCAGCCTGTCTCCAGAGCAGAGGTGCTCCAGCCCTATGAACGTGTTTGTGGCCTCCTCTGAACTTGCTGAAGCAGGTTAATGTCCCTCCCCATCTCCCACATTGGATTGTACTTATAGTTATCAAGAGCTGCTGCTTCCTCTGTGCATAAATTTGAGCCCCCACCAAGTGCAGTGCTATGGTTCTGAGGCTCTCCTGCATTTCCATCCTTGCCACATTCGTTTAATCAACTTAAGCAGCCTGTGAGACCATGCAATATTTTCAGCCATTGCCTCCTTCAAGGACTGAGCAAAGTGCTCTTGGCAATAGGGGATTGTCATCTTGCTGACAGCTGTCATGAGCTGCAGCAAGACAACAGTCTAAACTCAGTTTTAGCACAGTATGGCCCCACAACAAACACATCAGGTTAAATCCACTTTATATAAAAATGATTGATTTGCTTTACGCTGACTGAAGGAAAAGTTCTCATTAGCTTGGAGGGACTTGGAGGAATGTGCACTGTATTGACCTCTGTCTCCAGCAAGGCAAGTATGAATTAACATCAGCACAAGAATCAATGCTGTGCAGTTCATCTTTGTTGCTCTCTTTTTCTTTTTTCTCTTCTGTTTCTGTTTATGGGCTTTTGCCTAGAAGATTAATCTGAGCCCAGCATAATGCTGATGTGGGCATGAACTGCCTTGTATCTGGCTAGCATGCAGTGGAGCTGAGAAGTTTCAATTTCTCTGTGTTTTCAGTTGAAAAGACTGATTTTATTCAGTTGTAGGCATTTTGTTCTATCTGTTCAGTACTTTGCAGCATATTAGTATTGTAAAGTATATTTTAAGAGTCATTTTTGTAAAACCACCACATACTATTAAGAAATTAATCTTAGAATTAAGCTAAGAAATTAAACAGCTGCATTGCTTGATTGTAGGTGTTCATTCTTCTATTTCTGTAATACACTAATATAAAACCTTATATTAAGAAACTATTTACAAGTGGATAGAGAAGATCATCTGAAACAACCCATTTAGTTTATAAATGCATGACTGATTGCATCTCCCAGAACCATTTCACAACTGAGATTGTCCTCATTTTGCAAGACAATTTGTAACTGTGTTTAGGGAAGCTCCACCACTGGAATGAGTAAAAATCCTACCTTTTGAACAAAACTTTCCTCTTCTGGGGGAAATTCATTTACATCAGTGTCTTCTAAATCAGGCAATTCCTGAAAACAATCACGAGATTATTGGTCAGTGGGAAAAGCTACTGTAACCAATAAAACCTCTCTCTCATGTGGAATCTTCTTCAAAGCCATGCTTTTCTGGGTAAGAAGCCACAGCCAGCAATACCACACTGTCATTTTCTCCAGTATGACAGTTTCCTTTGTTAAACACTTGTGGAAAAGGAAAATTCATTTGTCTCCAGAAATAGCAGATGGGAAGACATAACCTTAATGTCAGCCTGAATGCTGTTTTCTACTGTGCTGTATGGTCATGAAGGAGAAAAGGATAAACAGCAAGGCATTAAAAGGATTTTTAAAGAAAGCATGGTTTACACCTATGAGCTGTTTCATAGCTATTGAGCAGACTTCACCTCAACTGCAACTCATGTTTATGGACGATGATCTGCAGTCTAAACTCTGTTAACCTGAATACATCCAATAACACAATATTTTACTGTGAATGCTTCATAATTAGGGATACAGAACTGCAAGCTTCCTGAGAACTGAGACACGTCCAGCAACAGGAGCTTGTTTCTGCTTGACAGAGGGATGTCATAGAATCATAGAATAGTTAAGGTTGGAATAGACCTTAAGATCATCAAGTTTCAATCCCCCCTGCCATGGGCAGGGACACCTCCCACTAAACCATGTCACACAAGGCTCCATCCAACCTGACCTTGAACACTGCCAGGGATGGAGCATTCACAACTTCCCTGGGCAACCCATTCCAGTGCCTCACCACCCTTACAGTAAAGAATTTCTTCCTTATATCCAATCTAATAATCACCACATTACAAATCTTCCTCCACTCTTCTCACTTATATTACTATTGATACCATCTACTGACTCCAGGAGATCAGTAAATACANTCTAATAATCACCACATTACAAATCTTCCTCCACTCTTCTCACTTATATTACTATTGATACCATCTACTGACTCCAGGAGATCAGTAAATACAGTGGAGCTGCACGAGAGCTTTTCACGAGTCGCATCTTCACAGCCATTCGCTGCCATGTCAGCACTAAGTCTCTAGCTAATCTGCATAGTGGAAGTATTGGAGGTTGTTGTAAGAAGCTCTTTCCATTACTAAACATCAGTTGAGAACAAAGTAGCATAGAATATGAAATGTGTATTTGTGTGTGATTCAACTTGGTTTCTTTTTCTGTAAAATTACAATAGTCATACTTTTTATGTGTCAGAAGTAACCCCATGCATGTATGTTGCAGTGTTCCTTTTATACCATGTTAGACTTCATGCAAAAAGAGCTTGCTATGGTGCCATATAGCACCAATTAAAAAACCAAACACTGACTCTATGAGATGTTTACATTTTGGGTACCTACAGTACTGCTGTTTCTTTAAAGCTTTTATGTCAGTCCCTGCAAGATCTGCTTACAAAAATAATATTGTATATACTTGAAATTGCTGCCAATTCTCTCCACTGTTCTTGTTAAACCTGTTATTAAACCCAGTCAAATGGGAGGATACAGGAGTAAGGCCTCTACTAAAGCAGTGGGTAGAGCCCTTTGATAACAGGATGGCTTATTTTTTTTTTTTTCCTGGGGAAGATATAAGAGGCTTTTCTAAAACATTTCAGCAAGAATTTAGTTAAGGGTGGCAGTATAAAGGATCAAAGAGCATGTTAATTGGTCTGGGAAATCCTAAACTCAGAAGTTTGTTACTGCTAGTAATGTCATAATCTGACATGGTCAGTTTAGCAGCAGTGTCATAATTATGACATATTGAATAATTCTTCCTTTGAAGTGAGATTGTATTTTTCAGTGGCATCCATGTCCTCTCATGGTTAAATGTGGTTGAACATGTTTAAAAGTTTGTATCATCAGATAGACATCTTAGATAATAAAAGATCATATTATAACTGTCAATTGCTTATTATATACCTGAATAATACACATTCTGCTTTTCTTAGAAACACACTTAAAAGTTATATTTTGAGAAGTAATTTATAATATCTAATACTGCTAGCTAAGATTTACAATGTGGCTATTTCTTCCTTAGGCTTTTTCTGTGGCAGTTCACATTTTCAACTTTATGTTTCATTTGAGTTTTGCCTAAGAGGAGGCATGTATCCACTAGATTCCTTTTCTTGTGAGTTTTGTTTTTAAATAAGAACCCTAATGAACTTCTCCAGAAAAACCAGAGGTAGAGGGTCAGCTGCAGGTGATTTATAGCCAAAGGACAAAATAAACTTTGGAAGTGGTGGTAAATTTTTTACACATGCTACACTCGAGGAAATGAGTAGGGGTACTACAACTTACATTTGTTCTTTTGTTTTTCTTATTTTCCTTCTACTTTTCTTACCAGTGAACCTTTCTTAGAAACCTGGCCATATAGTTTTATTAGCCAGGATGTTACAAGAATTAATTTGGGAGCAGGCAATAACGAAGCATGAACTTCTCAAAACCTAAATCCAATACATACATCAAGACAAAGTTTCTCCAGTGTATTCAGTTTGGTTTGTTCAGTTTCAGCATATTGATCCAGTTCAGGAAGCATTGCCTTTCCAGTAGCTGCCTTCTCTCTTGGTAGATCTAAAGAATAAACAATACTCATTTGCAGAGGACTGAATAAAAGGCTGTCTGTATTTCAACAGCAAGCACTGCAAAATCAGATTGCTGGGGACCTGACTACCACTGCAGAATTCACAGCTGAATCCTGCACTTTCTTACATCATATACCAGTCTCCCTTATATTATATAAATTAATGCTGGCATTTTGCAGTAATGTATCTCACATATCTGAAAAAGGGTGCTTCCATGTGTGAAGGCACAAAACCAGCTCTAGAGTGATGTCCAGCTTCTGTGGCATGTTTATTCCTGCTTTATATAGCAGAAATTGCAGGCTGAGCCCTGGGAAATTCCTGTTATTGTAGTTAAAAAATATTTTATCCAGTATTACTTGTTGCCTAGTCACTGTGGAAATCTAGTGGGATGTTCCTATCTATGAGTCAATTGGTTTGAATCATAGCAGAAGCAGTGCTAAGAGTTTGGCTCATCATCTCTGCATCCTCAGTTTGGTTTGATACTTCACCATGTACATTACCACCTGTCTCCTTGTTGAAGTTTGGGCATTTGTTACAGTTTGGTTCCTGTGTATCCTCTTGAATTCTAGCAGATGTGAAATCTGTGTTACCTCTTCCATTTTGTAAAAGCGTTATCACTTCATAGTGACCATCAAAACTTTCATTTCTAAATTTGTCAGTCTTCTTTTGAGTTTCTTCCTCTTCTGATATGTTTGAAGTCTCCAGTGTATTAGAATTTCCACCTTTGTAATCTGAATTTTCAGGTGCCCCTACAAAAGAAACAAGTTCATTAAAACTGCTGAGTTAATCTACCATTACTCATTCTAAATATCCAAACTTTACTACTCAATGGTCTGGCCTAAAATATGCATCAAAAGCTCCTACTTGGTTTGAGCAGTTATTCACGGATCAGCAGTTCTCATAGAGAAAACACTACAGTAAAGAATTGCCTCATATCTGTAGTTGCCTTTGAAAAGACTCACAAGTGACTATGTACTTAAATACATTCTTGAGCAATAAGATGGACTGATCAGTGACAGATGTTGAAGTTATCCTCTCCTTTATGCAACCTGCCTGCTTGCAGAAAAAGTTTCACATGTTGGTCAACTATGTTTGACTTCAGAGCCTGTGAAACCCAAAAAACATATCAGATGATAGATAAATACTTCTCTGCGCTACAGTACTGCCTACTTGTTTGGCTCAGTCCTGTTTATTCTGAAATGTGTACTTCTCTATAAAGGTTAGGTTGGAACCTGACCCATTACTGGTTGTAAAATGTTTTCCTCCTGGAGTAAAGTGACAGGAGAATTTGTGGCATAAAAAATGGCACTAAGTGAAGCAAATTATTAATGACCTTCCTCTTCCTGTGCCTTTATTGCCACTGCTGTAGGCTATAGGCTGAAGGTCTCACTGCTTGCAAAGGCAGGGCTGTAGAGCTGTCTGGATGAGGACTGATGAGGCAGTTGTCACCAGGTATTTCCGAAGCCCATAGCCCTGTTGAAGACAGCACTGTTCTGCATCTTGGGGAAAGATTGCTCTTGATGTGTACCCAAGAATGCCTGCTGGAACCACTATGGCACTTACTAGCACATGGTTGCTTCAGTGAAAAGCACAAGAGCTTGAAACACAGACATGAAGTGATTTGTTGATTTTCTGTTTCATCAGCAGTGAAAAAGGTGGTGATTGCTTAATGATTGTTGTGGTTAATCTAAGATGCACCAAGATAAATAAATTATTTCATATTGGAAAAGAAGATTCATAAATATATTCAAAAAATTGCATCAGCCTGCTTCTGAACTTTTAGGAACTATTTGGTTCCTATATTTGAATTATTTTAAACATTCAAATTGAAGCAGACAAAAACATGTTCCAAAATAGTAACCACAAACCTTCTAGGATGTCTATTATGTCTTCATTTCCAGATTTAGCTCTTGCCTCTTTTTCTTCCATATACTTTCTTCTTTTCTTTTCCTCTGCTTTCGACCTGATTGCTGCTAAAGCATCAATGCTATCTTGGATTTTTTTTCTCTCTCTGGTTTCCCATTTTTCCCTTTCTGCTTTCTCAGCTTCCAGACCTCCAACAGCCCAGGCTTCTGCACAGGCTCTAATGAAAACACAAAAGCCTAACTATAATATAGCTAGAAAAGCCCATCTTTATAAACGAGACATATATCTTATCTTGTATGTGGAACTGCAACAAAAGAACCAAAAATATCTAAATGCTGGTGACTGCACCACCAGAGATTTGCCAGGAGTGCTGAACTCTGCTTTTTCAAATACCTGTTCCGTTCCTGCAGAAATCAGGATTTGCTTTTGATCTACAAACTTGGTGTAAAACAATTCTTTTCAAAAATTAATTATTTTGTGAAAAAATTGTTTGATTTTTTGTTTGTTTTCTAGGTATGTTAGATGTAGAACTCTGTAATATAATACCCTTCCACCCTTCATAAATTATACCGGTCAGACTTCTTTTATTTCCCTGGCCATATTGGCAAAAACATCAGCATTTGAACTTTATTGCTGTGTAAAGAAGAGGGCTCTGTTTCTTACCTGTCTTTTGGGAAAACTGGTCTGTCATCCAGATATGTTAATTGTTTTAGTCGAACAGTAAGGGTTTTTCTATAATTAGCAATGTTCTTTATCACTTGGTTTCCCATCAAATTCAGCACATGCTGGAGAAAATAGGGAAACCATTTTTAAAGTCGAGTTGCATAAAGCCCCACTCTAGATATGCACTTCCCCTACAATTTTACAAATCAGAACTGAATAAAATATCTTTGATGTTAACAGGTAACCTGCAAAACCCCAAGTAATATTTAATAACATTTCTTTTAGACCAGTACCTATTGTGAACTGGCCTACCCAATAAAACCTTTTAATGGGATTCATCTATATACACAATATAAACTTTCAGCTAGATTTGGCTTACCAAATTAGGCACAGTCTCCAGAACAGTTATAATAGCTGGATCACTTAGATTGTTGTGGGAAAGATCAAGAACTGAAATACTTGGGCATTCTTGCAAGTGCTGTATGTCTTCCACTGTTTCTAACTTGTTGTGAGCAATCTGCAGAGTCTGCAGGACCTTCAGACAAGCTGTCAGACAAAAACAGAACAGTGAAAAGAAAGGTGAGAGCCATTACTTCAAAGAAGGTTTTCTGGAGCAAGTAGAAAACTGCATTGTCGAAATCATAGAATCACAGAATGGTCTGAGCTAGAAAGGACCTTAAAGCTCATCCAGTTTCAACTGCATGCCAGAGGCAGGGACATTCTTCACTAGGCTGGGTTTACTCGAAGACACGTCAAAATAATTGTTTATATTGAATTGGGAGGGTTTTTTTCTAAATTCATTATTCTGTTATATGCACTTTGTGGCTACGCCTCCAAAGCTGCTTTCTTCACCCCCCAAAAAAAGTTATTTGGTTTTAGAGGAGTGGTTGTTTTTAATTTGCGTTTCAAAATAGTCTGTTACACAATAACAAGAGCTTCTGTTTCAAATTACTCCCAATGTACACAAATGATAATGTAGAGGAATTATTTTTTATTTTCTATTAAAGATGGAATATATCCTTTAACAGGATAAAAAATGTAAAATATTTGGTAATCTTGTCTGCAGCTGTAAAAGCACACCTTAATCATAAAGTAAGTAATGAAAACTGGATTGCCAGCCTGTCTGCAACAAATAAGTACTGAGATAGTATTAAAAAGTGAGAAAAAACTACTCATTTATCCCAAGTATCCACGTGTAAGTAATTATCATATCCTTTTTGTTTTGTCATCTATTTAAATTGCAACATACATAGGTTTGACTCTTCAATAGAAGTCTTGTGGACTTTGGTATCGTGCAAAATTTTAACAGAAATAAAAACCCCCTTGAAACTAGTGCCACTAATAATAGTTTAGCTTAGTCAAAGCTTAGAAATATGCCCTCATTATAGGTTAAAACATGTTGTTCTAACAGTTCTTACAGAGATTCTCAATGGTCTTGATGTAGTTGTTACTGATATTGAGGGAATCCAGCTTTTGTAAGGGTTCAAGGTTTTCAATTTTCTTAATTAGATTGAGTTGCAGGTAGAGGCAACGCAATTCTGTCTGAGCCTCCAAGTTCTCGATTTTTGTTATGCCATTGCATTCCAGCCATAAACACTTCAACCCAGTATACTCCTCAAGATTCTCCAGGCGGTCAAATCCTGCAGGTAAAGATGTTTCAAAATTAAATGGCATTGGTCAAAACCAAGTCTTCCAAAGAGTAAATTTCATTAAACGAATGCTGCTTAGACAGTCTGCAAGAACACTTGTACTCAAGTTGCTGCCAGTATTTCCACTGAATTAATTGGTACAGTACATGGCCCATAAAGGGCAAAAACACATATGTACCTATTGCGGTCTATATCTCATGCAGCCCTTTAGATGCTCAAATAATCTTGAGAAAATAGCAAAACCAGGGCCAAATGTAGAAGGTAGATTTATTATGTCCTACTTATTTAAAATAATTATGCTAACCTGAACCAGCTAAACCATCACACAAAAACCTACTGCAAGATTACAAGAGGATGGTCCCTGTTTGTCCTAGCAACTTTGTTTTCTTTCAGTTGTATCTGAGAACGTGTAGCAAGTCTTTACTGTCACTTTCTTCCTCACCTTTTTTATTTGGTAGTAATAAAGTCCCCAGAGCTGGAAAAAAGCTTCTTTGTACGAACACATTTCAGAAGAAATATATGTATTTTCCTCTAAATGCAACCCAGATCAGTATTTTAAGATATTTCTCAGAGGCTACTGGGTTTTCTGGGAAAAAAAGAGTGCTCCTTGATTCCTACTGATCCTTTGATGACTCTATAAAGTGAACCAGGACAATTAGGTCTGTAAAGAGTTCACTTTTCTACCTTTATCCTGACTCACTTTGTTTCACATTTTCATTATTATATAAAATTAAACTATGTTTCTAATTTAAAAGAACTATTAGATACCTTACTTGAATAAGCCATAAAATACATGCTCTGCTAAATGCTACATAAGTCTAATTGGTCATGTCCACATCTTACCTTTATAATGCAAGTAAAGAGTGTCATTTAAGTACGGGGTCACATAGAATTTCTGCTGTTTACAGATGTCTCGTAGAACCTTTTTTGTCATTCTAAAATAATGGAAGCAGAAGCAAAACAAAAAAAAAAATGTATTTCAGTGCATATTCTGAAATCCCTGGGTTTTTACCAGATATCAACGCAATACAATTACTCATTCTTTTGTGCAGGAGAAATAGCTTCAGCTTTCAAGACTATATTCCAAATAAAAAGCAGTAGTTTTCTTTAGAGTGGCTTTCCATTTCTACCTGTTGGAAATGAGCTACCATGCTCTTCTGATAAAAAACAGAGTGTATGTAGGGAATGGGTAAGGAATGAGAAAGTCCATCTTCTTGGAAAAGGTCAGCATGATTGTATGTTGTATTCTGGTTCCTTCTTCTCCAATTCTTTCCTCCATTCCTTGCTGCTTTGGTGCAGGACCTTTGCTGGTAATATGCAACATTTTTATGGGATTAGAAAAATCAACAGATATCAACCTAACATTTTAATGAAATGCTGACTCTGAAATAGCACTCAAGGCCATTTTAATATACAACTGTGATGGCTAGGAATGCTGTAGTAAGAAAAATAATCATACCTGTTCAACTGTAATTGCTTAGTATTCAGCTCCACTCCTTTTGGGATTTATGTAAGTGAGAAGCAAGAAAACGCTGTTCAGAGATGCTGTGGGCAGAGGACTTGGTAAGAGAAACTGGGCAGAAAGCTACAGTGTGAAACAGTGGAGGCTGCAAGGTCAAAGCACTTCAGATAGCAGGCAACAGCAGCAAGACAAGGCCAAAGCTGCACATGGCAGTCAGCAGGACAGCAAAACCCCAAAGGGTAAGTACATGGGTGACCTTAAAACTGTTAAAAGAGGAATGGATGGCAGTGAAGAGAGGCAGAGAAGGGATGAGTTATGCTGTTATCTGGGGACCTTGTGCTCAACAGCACTGGCTCAATAGTTTCATAGAGCTGGTGGTCCCCTAGTACGGACTTTGCAAAGAGTGAAAGGACACTGTTTTGGGAAGCAAGCTGTCCAGGGCTATATAAAATTTAGTAAAATTTATAGACAAACAACTTGGGATCCATACTGAAAACAACTAGCAAAAACAGTCCAAAGCAGAAAATAACTGTATCTTCTTGCTTAAAAAGATTAGGTTCTGTAAAACAAAATTCCTGAGTAAAACTTCAAGTTGATATCCCTCATTTCAACAAATATTGCAATGTTAAATAATCCAAAATTATTTTCTACTCCTAAATTCTTTATTAACAAAATGCACTTTGCATTTGTAGTCATAAGCATGTAGTCATAAGCATGTAGTCATAAGCATGTGTAGGCCTGTCGTGGTTTAAACCCAATGAACCACACAGCTCGTTCACTCACTCAACCCCCCTTTCTTGCCCTCCCCTGCTTCCAGAGAGAT
>NDXB01011953.1:0-28160 GCA_002631895.1 Agapornis roseicollis
ATAAGGATGGCTTATGTAGGAATACGGGGACACACGTTAGGAGGAGTTATCCCCCATGTATCCTGGTGCCACAATAAAGAATACCTGCTTGTCAGCTCACAAACTTTGTTGGCAAGTTTGTTCCTCAAGTTTTCTCCGAATCACTTCAAACAACTCCTGAGTTGCAAAAAAGGAGATCTGTTTTCTGCCAGGGACCACAGTGCATCAAGTGATCTCTGGTCAACAAAATATGATTAGCAATTGAACTGAAGGAATCTCTGCCTAACAAATTGGTGTCATATCTGAGCTCCTTCCTCTGTGTATTGTATTTAAGAGGAGTGCAATGAGAGAGAGCTTATATGCTGGCTATGAATCTATGAATCCCCCACTCAATCTCAGGTCACAGCTTCATAAAAAAAAAAAAGATGAAGTCCTTCTATTTCCATGGTCCTTTTACATGACAGTGTAGTTGCGCCTGACTGCAGCTAACTACATTGTATACAGATGTGGCAGGAACTGATCTCTGTTATCCCCAGATAGTAAACTCTATCTCTCAGTAGCTGCTTTTTACTGGTAGCTGGTGCAGAGAACTGTACCACTATGTTGCTTGAGACAACATCAGATCACAGAATTTGTCAGTGTTTGATCTCCACTGATCTGAGCAGAAGACTAATGCAGTATTTGAGCTGAATATGTATGAATGTTTTTGTTCCTTTAACTTCATTTACCTTCTTTACACAACTGTGGCTCAATAGGTGACCTCAGATAATCCCTGCACAGTGTATGTAGAAAGTAGATTTGACACCTGTTGCTTCTGACCAGCAGTCTGGAACAATAGTTAAATTATTCTAACCTAATCATGCAGTTTGGGTAGGTGGGTTTGACAGTATGTCTAGATCTGAAAATAGGGCAGCAAGTGTCCCTGTTTGGGCTCTACACGTATTTTTGGCTATTATTAACATTTGAATGTCCTGTTTCAGAGAACTGGGTCAGCAACTGGTGTTCATTGACCTTTGATCTGTGAACTAGGGCTGGCATTGGCTTCCAGCTACTCAGCGCTGGCTGCATATGACCTCTGAAAATGTATCCAGTGAGGAAAGTCTGTGGGACTTTATGGGATTGCTGTGAAGATGGTTGGTGATAATTCATTTCAGCTAAACGGAATGTAACTGTGAAGTTTTACTAGTGTTTCCTGAGTAGGAAATTGGAACAGTAATTGAGCTTTGGACTCCTGACCCCTGAGCCCATACGTGAGACCTAGAATATTATTTAATTTCACATTCTCCCTGAATAATTAACGGGGGGAGTAACTGACCTCGTATGAGTCCTTTAAATTGGAGAAGTAAATGACCCTTTTGTGTCCTAAGCAGCAAAACTGCGCAGTGACCTAACTGTATTCTGCATCTGTTGTTAACTTCACTTGACTCCATTACAAAAGTTGGTGTCAGGTTATGATCTCCATTAATACCCCCTCTCTCACATCTGAATTTTGAGATTGAAATTAAATCAACACATTGAAGAATAATGACATCTGAATAGCAAACAGGGGCTGGCAGCTACCACTGGAGATTTTGAGCACCAAAGCATGTTGGAGCTTGTTCTGGGTTCCCCTGTAACAGTTGTTTTTCTCCTTCCTAGCAGCTGGTGCAGTGCTGTGCTTCAGTTTCATTCTGAGAACAATGCTGGTAACACTTACGTTTTAGTTGTTGCTAAGTAATGTTTACCCTGACCAACGACTTTCTCATGCTCTGCCAGGGAGGAGGGGAAGTCGGGAGAAAGCAGAGACAGGGCACCTGACCCAAACTAACCAAAGAGGTATTCCATACCACAGCACATCAAGCCCATTGTATAAACTCAGTGGAGTTACCTGGAAGGCTGGATCACTGCTCAGGTCAGGCTGGGCATCATTTGGCACATAGTGAGAAATTGTATTGTGCATCACTTGTGTTTGTTGTTTTCTTCTTTTTTCCTCCCCTTTTTAGTTTTATATTATCTCCCCTTTTTATTATTATTATCAATAATAATAATAATTTTACTTTAGTTACTGGGGATTTACATTCTTCTGTTTCGTCTCCCTGTCCCACCCAGAAGGGGAGAAGAAAAGGTTGGGTGTGAGAAAATGGCTGCGTGGTGCTGAATTAGTTGCTGGGCTTAAACCAGAACAAGCTCAACCTCTGATTTCTACTGACTAGGACATATAGTCTGCAGTTGGCTTCTTACGCACATGAATAAGAGGCTGGGCTAGGCAGCAGCAATTCCTGAGGTCCTGCTACCAGCTCTGTGGTTGGCTGGCTGATGACTCGTGAGTGATTTCTCTATTCTAGTGTCTCACTGCAGCTACAAATTCAACTGAGGATTCAAAATGTCATTCATAGTTCTGCATTAGCCATCGAAGACATCACTTTCACAAAAATCTCAGTAAAAAGTAGGACTAAAGGGAGTCTACAACTTTGCCATTGACTTCAGTGGAACCAGGATTCAAACCCAAACTTCAGTTTCCAAATGAATGTCTGCCTACCTAGTCATCTAACTATCTCTCTGAAACTCTCATGTTTTCCTCTCCCCTAAGACCCACTTGGATTCATAGTTTTTGAGTACTATCAGAACTTCCAAAGTGCAAAATAGCATTCATTCTGAAGAAAGAACTTCTAGTGAAGCCACAAAAATATCTAAAGCAGCGTATCTTATTCTGTCCACCCTACAATGTAAAAGTGTCAGAATTATCTAGGTGTTTAAAATCCCTCTAACTGTTTGTGTCTAATACATCCTTCAGAATCCAGATTAATCTGGTAGGTTTTCTACCAAGGCAGACATGAAATTTACTTGGTATTTGAATTATGGAAGCATTTGCTGTGAAGCTCTGTGCTTTCTGCTTAGAGTGCTGAATAACTTTCCATCACGTAGATTCCTCCTTCATTCAATACTGATGAGTATTTCTGGCAAGATAACTTAGGTTAGGTTGTCTACTAAATCACAGAGGAGAACTGATGTCTGTGATCTAGCCTGCATAGGTAACAGTGGTCATCTTTTGTCAGCTGGAACTGGCCCTCTTGGCTTGTGTGGAGCCATATGATTCTCTGGATTGTTTTGATTTCAAGATTAACCATCCTAACAAAACTTTTCTGACCACTGCATATTCTTCATGAGTAGAAATAGCCTTACAATAATAAACCTGAACCACAAGAAATCTCAGATAGCATCAAGTAAATAGATTGTCCTTCACTGCCCCTTCATCATTAGTCTGAAGAAACTACACATTCCAGCTACAAGTATGACAGGTGATACCAGCCAGAAAGGACATGAACAGTAAAATCACAATGTACAAAATGATAAAGTATTCAACACCAGCCCTGGCTCCATGCTAATTCATGTTTGTTAGCTTGCTTCACTTCAGAAATGGAAATGCTTTTATCTCCTACATTCAGCAACATATCAAATCCTTTACAAGATGTCTTGCATTGTGTGATATGCCTTCACACAGAAAGAAAGAAAAGTTTCTAAGTCAGTCCTGTTAGAAACTCAAACTCTCATATGTGTTCCTCCCTAATCTCTCTTTGAATGTTTCATGTTTTCTTTGCTGTAATAAACTTTGAACTTATGGGACACCAATCGTGTTTCTTAGGTGATTCAAGTGTGTTCTGATAAAATATAAATATGTAGCCAGCACTTAAAAAGACTGAAGGAAAACTGAAAAAATATGTCTCTCCCCAAGTTAGACATCTCCTCTCACACACTTTATCAACTATTGCAGTCACTTTACTCCAAGAAGAATATTACAATCATAGGGCATAGATCAAATTACTGTCAATGAAAATGTGTGCAAAAAGGTCTACTGCTGTGCACTAGTGTGCATGGCAGTGTAGGGAGGGGAGAAGTTGGTTAAGGATTAGGACAGAAGACTGGTATTCCTTTGTGGGGCAGAAATAAGGTGATAGAATTTGACTGGAAGCACGCCAGATTTGCGTTCTTCATTTGCTGAAATTCTAGCATTCAATAGATATCGAGCTAAAATTAATAGGCTTTCTAGAGCGCTACATAAAGCTGTGATTTCAAATTAAATTTCAGTAGATACATCTATGTTACTATCCTTTAAGTACATAATAGATCATTATGAGACGAATAGGCTAAATATCAGCACAGAATGGATTTGCTGTCTTTATCCTCTGCACGAATATGTACACTAATTGGAAACCTTAGAAAATCCCAAGAGAGAAGTCAGACAGCTGTTTACCCTCTGTATGCCAGCAAATTCCAGATAATTGCTTTCACCTATCTACATGCTTGTTTCCATTTAATTACCATAACACAATTATTTATGTGAACAAGGATGAAGTTGTGCTTTTTGTGGCCTTTAAATGTAATAATGTTGGTTCAGATTCACTGAAGCACCAAAGAAAATAGCAAGAGTAGCTTTAAGTTTTGTACTTTTCTCCATCAACTGTGTTTGATTGCTAGGAGGAAGAACTGGAAACCAGCACATCAATGATGCAAAATTTAGATTACTGGATAGCCACTAAAGATTTCCATTTACCACCACTGACTGCCATTAGGCAGGCATCAGGCCTTAGTTTTCTTAGGGTGCGGCACCTTCTGTAACAAAAGGCTTACTTTAGTGTTACTTCACGATTAATTTGATGTATTTTCCAAGCCTCTCCTAGTTTCTAATCCTATAGCCTCCCTTAGCAAGCAGAGAAATCCAACACCAGTTTCCTTTGCTTCAGACTATTGCTCTTACCCAGACTATTGCTCTTCTCCACATTCATTATTTTAGACTGTCCGTATTACTGTTCCATGCCTTCTCATCTATTGTGTAATCTTCTCTCTATCTCCATGCCTGGAGAATGATCTCCATATAACAATCTCTGACATAATGTCCTGGGTTCAGCAGTTGCAGTCAGTTTTTCTTCTCTTTAGTAGCTGTGTTTTGACTTAGCCCGGAAACAAGGCTGATAAGGCCGATGTTTTTGGTTGTTGCTGAGCAATGTTTGCCCTGACCAAGGACTTTGTGAGCCTCATGCTCTGCCGGAGAGAAGGGGTGGGGGGAGAAAGGAGGGACAGAACCCAAACTGACCGAAGAGGTATTCCATACCATAGCACGTCATGCCCCGGAGGCAACTGGGAGTTACCCGGAAGGGGGGGGAACTTCCCGGTCGTGCTCGTTTTCGGCGGGTGGTATCGTACCCTCTTCCCTTGTTTTCTTTGTCATTGTTATTATTGTTGGTGATAGCGATAGTGATTTGTGTTGTACCTTGGTTACTGGACTGTTGTTATCTGACCAGTGGGAGTTCTTCGGCCCATCTTCCCTCCCACTCCTCTGGGAGTGGGGAGGAAAGAGGGGTGGGGGCAAAAGGGGAGGTGGTTGAGTGAGTGAACGAGCTGTGTGGTTGGTTGGGTCTAAACCACGACACATACCTCCCTCTGTTTCTACGTACTTCCTCGATTGTGGCCTTACTCTTCTACTTCTGCCCATAAGCTTTCACTGCCTTATCCATCTTACTACCTCCCTGCCATGGAATCCAGTCCTGGATCCTATCTGAACATCTGAGTCTTGGCCTCAGCCAAGATGCTTTGGTCTGACCACAAAGGAAGGCAACAGTGCAAAATTTCAGCCTCACCCTGAGGGCATGTACTCAAAACAACAAGCAGATGAGCAAGCTGCCACTGTGTTTGCTGCTTTGTGATTTTTTTCTGAATGCAAACTCAAAGTTTTTTGCTCTTCCTTCATAGAAGTCTGAACTACTGCTCTTTTATCCATGGGCTGAAACCTCTATGGTTCTGTTGAGAAACAAGCTGAAACTTTTTATCACTGTAATAGACATTTTAGCTCTTTTCTCAACAGCCTGTTTTTCTGGAAAGCCAGATGAAATGTTTTGTAGCCAGAAATGGGCCACTGTGTTGTAAAAGACTGAAAAAAAGGAATTGAGATTTTAGCAGGCAGCATGATTTCCTTTGTCTCTTCAGGCCCCCCCCCTTGAGACTTATTTTCTCAGCTGTTTCATTGGGATTGCTATCTTACAGTCAATACTTGCTGTAAGTGCTATAACTGTCATTACAACAAGCTTATTACTATTTTCTCAAGCAAACAGAACCTTAACTCTCTCTCAGGGGTGGTGGCAGAATGACGCACTGGCTCCTGTGAAACAAAGAGTCATTTAATATAGGAACCTCTCCCTCTATTCAATGTTCCAAGTGTGACCAAAATATTAAACAAGACACATATGCATTAGTTTGGCAGATACTGAACATCGCCTCTGTGTCCTTCATAGAATGCTGTGTTTTGAGCAGAACCCTTGCCACAGGTAGGTCTGCTTTCATATTGTTCACCGCTTCACTGTGTTGAACCCCATAAACCTAAAAGGAGCAGCACACACAGTTCAGGGCATGAGGGTTAACTTCGCTCTCAAGGAAACCTGCTTTAACTAGTTGAGCCAAACAATCACTAATACACAGTGGAGCACACATACATCAATCTTTTTGTGAACCTCCCATGTGCTTGTCTGCCACATCTCATTCATTGCTTCTTTCTTTCTTAGTCAAAAGTTGTAGTTAGTAAGACTTAAGGACTAAGCTGGGCCATTCATGCATATGAAGCAGTAATAGATAGTGTTCTTTGCTTTTCCCTGAAAACTAATAAAAATCTGATGTACTTTTCACCACAGATTGCATTTCAGTGCTGGTGTAGGCAATTCTTACAATCAGACATTTAACATAATATAAAGTGCTGTCGTGGTTTAAACCCAGCCACGCAACTCGTTCACTCACTCAATCCCCCCTTTCTTGCCCTTCCCTGCTTCCAGAGGGATGGGGAGGAGAATCAAAAGAATGCAACTCCCACAGGCTGAGATAAGAACAGTTCAGTAACTAAGGTATAACACAAATCACTACTGCTACCACCAATAATAATAATGATAAAGGAAATAACAAGGGAAAAGAATACAGCGTCTCACCAACCACCGACAGATAACTCATGACACCCCACCGCAACCAAGTGCTGACCGAATACCTCCTCCAACCCCCCAGAACACTAGCCCTTTTGGGTAACTTTCAGTTACATCCTGAGCATGACATGCTATGGTATGGAATACCTCTTTGGTCAGTTTGGGTCAGGTGTCCTGTCCCTGCTTCCTCCCAGCCTCCCCTCCTCCCTGGCAGAGCATGAGGCGCACAAAGTCCTTGGTCAGAGTAAAACATTTGAGCAGTAACTAAAAACATTGCTGTTATCAGTTTTGTTCCCAAGTGAAAGTCAAAACACAGCTGCACCAGTTACTATGAAGAAGAAAAAATGACTGCTACTGCTCAACCCAGGACAAGTGCATAAATTGTCTTCTGTTGGTTTCTCTGTTCTTTAAGGGTAGGCAAACTAAACAGCCATCTGTTTGTTGAAACAATACAGAGGGTAACAAAGCACCTTTTCAAACAGAAACATCTATTATCATCTGGCAATGATTAACTTTTTTATTTGCTCTGTGTTTGTTTGGGTGTTAAAATCTTTCATTCTGTTTTTCAGGGCCAGGTACACAATTTGCACAGCATTTGCTCTTGGCTTCCCAATACTGCTGCTTATGTGAGATTGGACTTGAACGGTGAGAAACCTGCATTACGGCTCATACCCAGTAGTTTCTTGGCACCACATCTATCCAGCACTGGTTACACAATCAACTACTCCAATAGCATGAGTTTGGACTTTTGTTTTGCTTTTCTTATAAAGAAGCAGATTTAAAGGTGCACACACACACACACACAACCCCCAAAAACCAACAACACAAAAGTCCTGTAAAGGGTTTTTGTAGACTGTCATGTCTGCCGTTAGGAAATCACACTATAAACTGCAAAATCTGCACAATCTTGTGGTGGTCACTTTTGGTTACAAATCCCTTCTTCACAGGTTAGTCCACCTAGCTGCCTGTGCACAGCAAGGGAGCCTGGCCCAAGGAGCTGTAGCACAGCCGTGGAAAGAAAAATACGATCTTACAACGAGATCATCATCAGAAAACCAAAATCAAGGGTAAAGCAGCAACATCTGATTGCAGCCTGCAGGGTTCACAATGTGGAAGAAATTATAGACAGTGCTGGTAACAGCTTTCCAATTAAAATTTGACAGATCTTGTAAAATAACCATTTTCCTATACCAAGCATCTGTTTTGTTCCCACCCCAAGCAGAAAGTCCAACACCACCACCCCTCTGCAAGCCTCAAAAGCACTACAAAAATAAAAGCAGAGATATAATTACTGCAGTGGTGTAAAGAGTCAGGTACTTGTGTTTTCAGATTAATTACTGTAGCAACTTTCAAGGTGGGGGTACAGGTTTTTTGAGCAGCTAAAGCTTATTTCTTGCTAATGAGCTCTGAGATGTGACACATAGCACACAAAGTAAATAAATCACTTACAAAGAGCAGCTGGTAGTCTGAAAAGTATTTTTAATTTTTGGACCTACATCTCATGCTAGCACACCCCTGAAGTTGAGGATTCAAACACAGTAGCTAAGGCAAATTTAGATGCCCTGTGTGAACAGAGCTGCAGCTTGAATCAAGCCTGAGGTCCCAGATGGACTATGGTTTTAATAGGCTTCTTGATTCTGGAAGCATCTCCAGGGCCCTCTAACTGCCATAGCTCAACAGCTGCCTGCCAGTAATTTTCTGGAATATTTGGAATAATTACATCCTCTTCCTCTCCTTGGAGCAGCAGAACCTGTGTTATTTTCACCCACAGGTTGCAAAACATCTTCCAGATCTACATGAAGCCTGCTCTAAATATTGTCTCTTCAATTTTCCAAGCCCAAGCTTGTGCAAAAATGTTTTCTGTGCAAGATACTCTTTGTAGCAGCCTAATGAATATAGAGAGTTCTATATGCTCACTTTTTGCTATAAATATCCATTTTTCATTAGATACCATGTTCTATTTAGTTTTCTCTCCTGAATTTGCAATTGCATGCATTTTACTTCCTTGCCTAGCGGAAAGTCCAAAAAATGCAGACATCAACCAGTTATTTCTGGCAGTGTGCCCTCTGCTCAAACGATAAGGCACAGGAGTAACGTCTTTACATCTTCTCTTGCTGTTCTATGCCATGCTGAATTGGAACATTCTAGTAAAGATAAAGAATCCTTCACCTCAATCTCAATCCTGAATTCCAGTCCTCATGTAGATGTTGAACTCAAGTTAGTAAGAGGGGTGAATTAAGGCACTGAGCTCCCATGCTGACTCCAGGAAAGCTTTTCTTTGAATTTCTCCATTATCTAAACATCTCTGTTAACCAAACCTATTATCTTTCCCCTTGGTTTTTAAGTTGAGAAAGGAAAAGCAACTTCTTTAATGGCCCATAGATTGATGATTAACATTTTACATGTTCCTGTTGGTAAGTAAAAGAACTGCTCTGTGGACAGTGAAAATGCCAGAGAGAAGGAAGCGGGAGTCAACTTATGTTATTAAGCTGTACTGCTTCATTAATCACAATCTTTTTTTATTGCATTGCTCAAAGCCAAATCCATTCTACTTCTCAGGAATGGGTTAGATCAAAACCAAGTGCTCTTAATGCACCTTTGACATCTGGTCTAGCAGCTGGCTATCTGCTAATATTGCTCTCAAGAAATGTCAGGAGCCACATTTACTGTGACCATTCTAGCCCTTCTGATTTAAGGTACTGTAGAGGGAAATGAATTACCTTAAAGGAGCTCCTCTGGAAAGCCCTAAGTTTTATGCTGGACCCCTGCCAGCCTCACTACTTCATGAGTATGAACAATCAGACAATTGAACTGATTTGACTTTGCCACTCCTGGAGTTTCATTGCCTTTAACCTTGGGATGTAATGATGGTAATGCCATGCTAAGTGCCTCTCCTACCAGGGGGAATAGGGTCTGTCGGCTCAAGTAGGGCACCCATTCTTGTTAGCTGAAAACTGCACTGATTTACAGTGAGAGGGGAAATAGATTGAGCATGATTAATATCACTTTGAATGCAGCTTATTTTCTTTCAAGGCTTTTGAAGGTGGGAAGCACTCAGATGTATTTATTTCTTTCTTAATTTTAAGCTCATTACTAAGCAAGGGTGTGCTTAGCATTCTTTTCCCCCAAAAAAATTCTTTAATGTCTTGTAAAGACTCAATAACATCAGCCTAAAAACCTTGTACCCTCCTGTCATCAGGCGGAGCAATGATGGCTTGGTTTGATTATGGGCTGCATTATATATGGAGGCAATTGTTCCTCTCTGATGAAGGTGCTGGGAGAGGAGAGTTTTCTTCTCTTAGCAGTGGAAGGTAAAGAAATAGGAGCCGGTCAGTGAAATGTTTCCTTCCACATCAGGCAGGACATATTGCAGAGTTCTCACCTTTCCAGATGGTCTGTTGCCCACTTTCTTTTCTAACTATTTTCCAGTTCCCTCTTGCGTTGATATCTGCTTCTGCCTCTTTGACTTGGAAAGAAAATGGGAGATGGGATGAAGACAAAACTGAACAGCAGTTTAACAATCTTTGTGATAACTTGGCCATTCTCAGACTGAAGAGTTTTGACAGAGACATTAACTTTTTCCACAGATGTTATAGTCAGAAAAGGATGTTGTACTCTTCTGCTCTGACCAACAGGAACCAGAGACTCCTGCCCCACATTGCCTGAGTTATTGAGCAGTAGCTACTGTGCTTGCTGGTGCCTCTATAAGGACCCTACATGCTTTTTCTTGTCATATTGTAAACTAAAAGCTCTGACTGATATTTCATAGCAAATCTCAGTGCAAGAAATGATGGGGGTTCACAGTGTAAGCGGTGAACATAAGTGCATATGGTGAAGGGACTGGCATGCATTTATTGCTGCCATTCCCACAACAGCACCCACAAAGTGGCAGCAAATGCTGGTGACCTGCAAGACCTCAAAAGCTTGCAGCTGTCTTCACCAGAAGATGACGAAAAACCATGTAATTCTCACATTACAGTTAAAGAGAAGAATGAAAGCCCTCTGGGACAAGTGGGTCCATATTTGTCCTCTGAGGAAGCAGGCAGTGCTAGGGAACCTCTGTGAGGCCTGAGTCTTACCAGCAGTGGGGGAGAGAGATACTGCTTACTCTGTGAACTGAATCCAAGTCCAGAATGTGAGTAGATGTGTTAGGACAGTGATGTCCTCTGGTTGGGAATTCTGCCTGACAATGGGATGTATACCCTGGCACAGAGTTGTGTCAATGGGCAGTCAATGGCTTTTTTGTGAGGGAGGGAAGAAACTTCCACAGAAAATTTGTGTCTCTCAAGCCTCTCTCTGTTGCAGGAATGCACAAATAACACTTCTCAAAAGCTTCTGTCTCTTATCAAATAACAATGCTTATTTCAGGACATTTAATAATACAGCTGGGACCTCAACTCTGCAAATAACTCATCTGTATGAACTCCCACTTGACAGATGCTTAGATGAGTACCAACCACTCACAGAAGGAGACTCTTGGCAGCTGGAATTAGGATGGGACTTATGATGAGGCCATGATAGTGTGAGTTGATGGCTATCTGCTCCTATTGGAGTTAAGTGCGTCAAACTCATTGTTTCCAGGAGATGTTTAGCCTGGAGAAGAGAAGGCGCACGGGGGACCTCATAGCTCTCCACAACTACCTGAAAGGAAGTTGTAGTGAGGTGGGAGTTGGTCTCCTCTCTCAAGTAACAAGGGATAGGATAAGAGGTAACAGCCTCAAGCTGTGCCAGGGGAGGTTTAGATTGGACATTAGGAACAATTTATTCACTGAGAGGGTGATCAGGCATTGGAAGAGACCGACCAGGGAAGCAGTGGAACCACTGTCCCTGGAAGTGTTCAAAAACTGTAGATGAGACCCTTCATGACATGGTTTATCAGGTTGGACTTGACGCTTTTGAATTTTTCCAACCTAGTTGATTCTGGTTATTCTAAGGACATTCAAATTCAAGTAGAAGTGAGGAACCACGGAGAGTCAAACCTGATTTAATTGATAAGGGAAACTAGGGGACTCTTCTGGAGATTTTGGGCTGTTGTAGCACCTGAACTAAAGTGCATTCTTCATCTTACTGAACTTCATTATCTCCTGGTTTGCCATTGATGCCTTCACACTGCTTCACCACTTCCATGTTCCCCTAAATTTTAATGTCTCTCTAATTTGTTACAGAAACCTGTTGCTTTCACAGCATCCTCTACTTCTCATCAACATATTTGAGCAGAGCAGCTCTCCAGATAACAACTTTGCATGTAGAATTGAGCTCAGTCACACACAGTATTTTGCAGAAACACAGACTCCAATTTGTTTCACTCATATCTAGTTGATTATCCCCAAAACAGACTGATTCAGAAATGCTGCAGTGTCCCAGAGGCATCAATGAGCCAAGCTTGGAGCTGACTGAATTACACGACACATTCAAATTGCTGGTTTCTGAGAGTGAAGTGTTAATTTTGGAGCTTACCCAGATGTTTCCATGGGGATCCACCCACACTACCTAGCTGCTGGAACTGCAGCATGTGCATGGAGGTATTCAGCCAGATGTGAGGGAGAGAATGTTTCTTCTAATGTTTCTTTTAGTTTCAGGTGAGTAGTGCTATATAACCCTATCTTTATGGGCTATCAGGGCTGCAGTTAGAAGTGGATGTCTATGAAGATTACTTAATGATGAATCTGAATATCATAAGGAGTAAAATTTAAGTCAACTGCAGTGAATGTTATTTCAGAGCCTTCTGTTTACAGCCGCCTTCCAAGGATAAAAAGCACAACCACAGGCACAATAGCAGACCAAATGGCTTGTGTTTGACCTATGGTCTGGAAATCTCTGCTTAAGGTAGAGTTCTCAATAACTAAGATCAGTGACACAGGA
The DNA here is from genome assembly GCA_002631895.1 of Agapornis roseicollis. Lineage (NCBI taxonomy): Eukaryota > Metazoa > Chordata > Aves > Psittaciformes > Psittacidae > Agapornis > Agapornis roseicollis. The sequence goes on from NDXB01011953.1 coordinate 12,780, forward strand.
CCAGCATATGTGATGATGAAAGGTAATGAGATAAAAAATTTTCCACCTGTTGTAGGTGTTTCCTTGGCATCATACCAATCTGCATGCTGTTTGGCCAAAGGCAGATGAAAAACAAAATTCAGCAAACAACCTTCGTAAGATAGAGGTGCTCTTTTGTTCACTCTGTGGGTTTGTGCAGCCAATGTCTGGAGTCTGGACTTCAGTGGGAGTTTCTTTAGCTTAAACAGAGTGAATTTATGCAGAAAATTTCACGTGTTTGCTAGGAGCTATAAATATTTCTAGCCTGCTATAATTTTATTTTACACTTGAAAATATTTAGTTTCTGTACATATTTCTTCATGTAAATTTCATACTCATATGACGTTTTTCTGCCCCCAGCTCACTGTCAAGTAATGCTGCTGATTTCAGAGTAAATACGGGTTAACATTCCTATAAAAGGACTGTTCTTGACTATCAAATGCATCAACTATTCCTTGTCTTGTGGGCTTCTATTTTTCTTCAGCTTACTTTCAAATGTTTTCTAAGGGAATCATAGTAAAGAAATTATTATTATTTTAAAACCTCTATTTAAAAATAACTTGACAGTAGCATTTGACGCATATGATTGCATGGATACTTTGTCTACTTAACACTGGGAAAACACAATTTCTAATGGAAGAAAACAGATTGGCCCAATGTGAAGCACTCCTGCCTCCACCTCTTTACTGGAGACAGGGTGAAATGAATATTTTTTACCCTATGCTGATCTTTCCACCAGAATGCAATCTGTCAGTGACTCGCCATGTTTCAACTCTGCTCCACACTGGAAAAAAACAGATGCTCAAATAGAGGTCCAAGTTCACCACAATACTGGAAACAGAAGCTCTTGGGAAACAGCTTAAAAAAATACTGGCAAAAAGTTTTATGCCTCGAAGTTAGCTAGTGCACACCATTCATTAGCTCAAGTGGATTAGACTCTGTAAATTGAAAACAGAGGAATCAGAGTTATTCTCTCTGATTTTGATGCAGGCACTTGATGGACAAATTTTGGGTCACATTTTGTAATAAATAATGAGTTATATACAGCCATTAAATGACTGAAGTTTAAATGGAACTTCTGTTGTTGGTCTTCTGTGGTGTGTGCTCTGATTCTTAGTCTTTCTATGGAAAATCATAAAAAAACATACTAATTTCTTTTAAATTTAATGAAAAAATGCATGAACATTATTCTTGGACAAAAGCTAAATAAAGCACTGTACCAGGTACTGGGAAGAAAATTAACTTTATACCAGCTGAGAACAGGACAATATAATTCAGTGTAAAGATCGTTACAGGAATTTTGCTGGTTTGTGTTTTTGGTTTGTTTGTTTGTTTGTTTTCACTGAAAGAACACTAGACCCAATACTAATTGCATTTTGTTTTTTACTGTTTTGAGTGCATGTGCCTGTAGCAGTATCAGTCAAAGAAGGCCTGTTCTTGGTGAATAACATCTCTCTCTGGGGGTTAAATTTTTTTAGACCTTTGAAAATGCAAAACATATTTTGATTGTACTCACTGAATGTTTTCAAATTAAAAGAAAAATAACAAATTTAGATTTCTTATTTCATACAAAGAATTTGAACTCTATTGGTTTGGCTCACTGGTTACACAAGTCATGGTACTTACGCTTTTCTAGTGTTTGCAGAAGGTATATGTGGTTCTGGATATCCTTTAACATGCAACGTTGAAGGTTAGGAGTCATAACTTTAAATCCTCATTTGCAAACACATGCAGCTTCTCAGCAAGCTGTTTCAGTGATATGACAAGATTGTAAGATTTTCTCTTCAGGATGACAATGTTACAGTTCAGACTAACTTGCACAGAACATGTCACTCTGAGACACTGGAACAATAATTCACATTGGAGAGGGGAAGAGTTGATTTCATTTGTGACCCAGATGGCAGCAAGAAATTGTCATTGCCAAGACAGTATGGGTTTATTTGGTAACATCTGGATACCTTACAGTAAAGATGAAGACAGTGTGAACACCTTAAAAATGCCAAGAAAAATAGACAAATTGATTCACAGATGCCAAATCTTCTGCTTACCTAAATTGTCAGGAGAAGTCAATGATCAAAGCCAGCATCCCCAAACATAGTGTTTAAACTTGGTATTCTCATTTTCCAAAAGGCCTCTTAATTAGCTATATAAAGGTATTATTTAGTTTGTTGACTAAGAATATTAATTTCTTAAAGCAGAATTTTTCTGCAAAGCTTTTGGCTGGTAAAATGTTCAGCACTTCCTGAAGCTGCATGGATAGCTACTTTCAGACAGTTATTTATGCGCATGTCTAGCTGTAAGCTCAGGGAGCAGGTATTGATTTCTACAGATAGGGTATGAACTTACAAAGTACATGTCAGCTAATGCCATTGATTCTCCAGGGACTCCTCAATGGCATGTCCTTCAACTTCTGTTATAAGGCATGGAGGGTGGAGAAGGAAATGAATAATATGGTGGTTCAAAGACCTTTAGAAGAGACAGAAATAGGGTATTGCCCCGTTTTAAGTTACACTAAAGTGTAAGACATGGCAGTTCAGCATTCATACCAGGCAGATACACAGACTGGGGAATAAAAGGGAGAAATTGCCTACACACTCCACATCTGCTGGGAGTGTCTCTGGAAGCATCTATGCAGAAACCTATTTTGTAACCTGGAAAAAGAAAATTAATTTTTTCTCTCCCTTTTGTGGTAAAAAGATAGGTATGTTGATAAGGGTTTAAAGATGAAGGTAGGACAAGCTGTCTCCTAAAATCATGACTTCCCTGCCAGCCCTCTTACATTGCATTTGATATCACAGTACTCTGGAGTGCACTGCCTCAAGAGAAAATTGTTGTGCTAATTACAAACCCCATAAATGAGAAATATAACTTATAAGCCATCAGGAAAATTTTATTGGTAAGAGAGTAATACCAGTATATATTTGCTGAAATTTCACAGAGCTGCTGTCACATGGAAGCAACGGATATGCTAAACCTCACCTGTATCAGTCATTGGGTCATTTAGAGGAGTGCTGCAAAGTTTATCAAGCACTACTACAGTATTTGTGATGCTGTCTTTGCAACTGAATGCATTTTTAAATATCAAAATGCAACAAAAACAGGAGGATAAAGGATGCAATTTTTAAACCCTTCTGAGAAAGGTTTTATTAATCTGAAGAAATACCAGGCAAGCTCAGCATTAGCTTAAAATTGCTTATTGGTTAATTAGTTAAAATAAAAGCACCTTGCACACCAGCTTTGTTAGGACTGAGCTGAATCTGCTCATTATGGAAGTAGTTTCTTAATCTCTATTCTGCAGTTATTGTTGTGAGGATTTTGATGGGAATTCACAACAATTATTTCCAAATCACTGATGGTGCCTGATCTTTTTATTTTCATACATGCAAAATTCCAGGCTTTCACATGAAGCATGTATGCTACATGTTTAAACTCTATGGATAACTGAATACCAGCACATAGTTACATTGGAATTGCTCTAGTTATATAAAAATGTCCATATCCTGGGAAAAGCTATAAGACAGCTGAGACCTAGAGGAACAGCAGGAGGAGGTCAAGCAATGCACCCAAGAACAATGCAAAGAGAACCAGCACACCTGTCTGCCCAATTGAATTGAGCCCTTACAGGTAGAATAGCCAGATGAAAGATTTGCTCAGATTTTTGAAGAATCACAGCTACACACATCGTTTTAACACATATCTGTAAGAAGAGTTCATATCTTTCTAAACTTGTTCAGTATAATTAGAATAAAAACCTTCTGGGATCAAAGTCCCTCCATCAGGACTAACTGAAGCACTTAAGTCTACTGTAAATCTCACTTCGTTCATACATACAGACCATTAAAGGTACAACAAAAGTCCTGCATAAACAAGAAAGTAAGTAAATATTTTCCAGGAACAGAAGCATGGCTTGTAACACAAGGATGACACCTGCCTTCCATAATGAACAGGCATTTCACATCTGCAGCAGAACAAACCCCAGAGCAACCTGCAATCTAATTTTCAGAGTATTTTTTTTGAGATTTCTCCTGGGGGTTGGGGTGGGAAGTGAGAAGAACGCAGAGAGGAAGAAGGAAGAGAGGCAGAAAAATTTTTAACCAGATTGTGATTTATCCAGTACAAATGCTGCAGTATTTTTAGAATGTTGATCACATTTCATGAGACAGTTCCTGTTACGAAGATGTTGCTTGGAGTGCATGGTGAGTTACGGTTGAATACATCCACAATACATCATGATCCAGGCATTTGCATGATCTTATAATTAAATGAGCACCTGTAACTATATAATTCTTCTGAGACTGACAGATCTGTTGCTATTACCTGTTTTGTCTAATGCATTTCACCATTGCTTTTCTTGAAAGCATATAATAATCCATCTATTTCTGAGAAACTGTAATCTGTAAAATGTATATGATAGTTCATACACATAGGAGAAAATCTATTGTGGGCCTGGGCACACTTAATTTACATTGACATTTAACTAGCACAATGGACTAATAAGCAATACCCTGTAAGCCTTTGTCCATAACTGTGTTTCAGAGTCTTGATCACTGTGCTATTTGCCAGTCTTTTTATCTTTCAGGAAAAGTAGATATTTTAGTAAAACCTTTTTTTGCCAAATCAGATTAGAAAGATAAGGCAGTTTTAAAATGTCAAAGAGAGCAAAACAGTAAGAAAACGTAAACTCCATAAAAGCTGTTGATATAATTTAAAAAAACCCCACTGTTTCTAATTTTCTAACTGAAAAAAACCCCAATTGGTTAGTATAAAAAGAGTACGTCTGATGCTATGACACTACACATTTAAATACAAACAGCGTATTGTAGGGTTCCCTGTTTTGTGAAATTTAAATACAACAGTCAATGTGCTTCATATGCTAGTAAACTGTTCAGCTTCATAATATCTGAAATATGCTTATGTGAACTCCTTATTACATTTGTCTGAAATTATTTCAGATGGGTGTGGAATCTCCAAATGAGTCTTAAATATCTAGGACTTGAAAATCTATTTACTTACTGCATCTCAGAACCCACACTTGCTTGCTTGCATTGTGATGCAAGAAACATCTAAGATTATAGATAGTATAAGTGTATGCCTTAAACTGTTAAAATCAATAACACTATTAAAACGTACTTAACAGTTTGCAAAACAAGGCCTTTAGATACTGTATTTTCAAATTTACTCCTGTTTTAGATACGCCTTTGAAAAGTACTATCTTCAGCTTCGACAGCTAGCAGTTTCTGTTCCATCCTCAGTAGTATTACTACAAACACACAAACTTAATGAAAAATTGATATATAGTTATGATTTATTTTAAATACAGTGTCTTCTTTTAAATAAGATAATGTTCTGTTACATTACTGTGCAGTGCCTTCATGCAAGTGTTTCTTATGTTGTTTTTCTACTGGCTGAGGCATTCCCAAATACATAAATAAACAAATAATCTAACAATTTTCATATTCAGAAATTGCAGCTCTAATTTAAATTGCAAAACATATCCACTTTTGATGCACTGGTGGAGCAACATGCTATACTTAATTCAAAGGTTGAGAGAAAACCTAGGAAGTACAGTCCTCTGATGCCCACATTTTTGTTTTCCCCTTCTCTTTTGGAAATGCACAGACTGTACCTTTTCTTGACAGATCCAGGCAATTTAAAGGCACAAAGAAAAAGGTTACACAACAGAATCTATTTTCTTATACAGGTTTTTATTTTTTTTTTTTTAATTTTGCATTAAAGAAAAGAACTTCATCAACATTGATTGTCATTTACAGAAAACATTCAAAAATCATGTGTGCATTATTATGAAATGCTAACTGTATTGAACTAATAATTTACAGGACATAAAATAAGACAAAAATCTAGTACATTCTAAAGTAATATAGAACCTTTTCATTTGACAGGGATGCTGGTCCTACAAAATTCATGATAAAAAGACTCTCAACGGTCACTTTCTAAATGAATCAGGCTGTATTTTTTACTCACATACACATAAATTAGGTCAGTCATATTAAACAAGGGAGAAAGATCAGAAAAAAATTGCAGATGTAAAAATGCTGGATGAACTTCTGGCTTCATGGAAATCAGTGAGGGATTCTGCTGTTGGTTTTGATGGAAACAGACTTTTTACCCAGAATGTCATGGTTCATTTGTGGTTTTGCTTTTTCCATCTACAAGCCAGTTAAGATACATCACAGTTATTATACAATTAAGCTTACAAAACCCTGCTGGCTCTATGAGACATTCAATTTTAGACAGAAATTCAGCTTTTGAGAGTGATCCATTTCAATGTTATTCATATTTTATAAAACTGTTTTTTATTTATACTTCTTGACAGGCAATGCAATTCTTGTGTGTTACCAACACTGGTAAGCATGCTTATCAAGTAGCAAGCAACACACCCCCAAAATTCAAATCAAATTGATTTACAGCAATTATATCTACAGCCAAGCACTAACTAGCTCAAGGCTTGGAGATCTGGGTCTTAACATCTCATTTCACTCTAACAAAAAGAACTGGAAATAGGATAAAAGCATTAGATATTTGAAAGTGGGAAGTATAAGAAAAATCATTTTCTCTCACAATCCTAAAAGCAAGGAAGCATTTGAAGGGATATTTCAAAAATATTAAAAAGTTTCATTTAAATCTAAATATCTATTTTAATTATGTTTTTTCTTTTCTATAAATTGCTAATCATAAAATACTAGCCATTAAATTCATATTGAGATGCTGTAAAAGCATCCAAATATTTTGTGTGTTATTTATGCTCCTGCCTGTGTTATTACAGCTGTTGATTATCTGGACATAATTTCTTTTTCTATTATGATCTTTAAAATATGTATTTGGTGAAGGTCAGTTATGGCTTCAGATTACAGCTAATGAGTGATCTGACCTCAAAGTTGAATAAGAAATTAAAGACATATAAAAATATTTTGCTCATTGGAAAGAAAGGTTTCTATTAATATAATTAATGCCAGAAGGATCTGTAAAAGCCATATGCTGTAAGGAAACATTATTTGCTTGAGTAACCTTTCTTCAAATTATATTAGTCAAATACAGTCTGCAGGTATTAATAAAATACTCACTGTACAGACTCACTGGGATCATGTTTCATTGGCAGTCCCATCTCTTTTTTTTACCCCATTACAAACAGAAGTATAGACTAAAGATCAATGGCTGGTCAAAAGGCTTTATCTATTACAATCAGTTTCCATAAAAACTAAAGAGTACATTACACTTACAGGAAGCAAGTACATAATTTGCTCTTTGAAGTTTTTCCTCTTTAAAAAAAAATCATTACAAAGTCTTATGCTTAAACAGAGACATACAAAAAAATCAGTGTATTCACTGTCTCAAGTTATTTACAGCAAAAGTTACAGAGACAGAATACATAGTCTTAGACCTTCCACAAGCATATATTAAAAGTAATTACATTTGAAAAAATATTTTATTTGTCTTCTACATTTCTACAATACATACTCAGGTTTCTTCTTGTTTTGTTTGTTAGGTTTTTAAGTAACTTTCTTTAGTGTTAATCAGATGAGGCAGAGAGTGCAGTTACAAAATAAGGGATTTTTATTCTGATTACAATTTTATTTATATCGTCCACTCCTTACAACCAGAATAATTAGTTTAACATGGGAATTACCTCAAAGCGATTAGCATAAATCTCAAAATACCCCATGCATTTGATTCAGCTGGATGTTAATAACAGTTTAGAGTTCAGTTGTGCTTCATTTGTGGCCACAAGTACAATCAGAGAGCCGCTCCCTCTAGCTTACTAGAGGTCACACTGCAGTCACGCAAGAGAAAGAGACTACCACGGCTAGTTCACTTGCTATGCTACTCAGTGGCTTTTTAAGAGTAAGTGCACGAATAAATCCCCATCTACTGCACGAGAATGAGTAGTCCACACTCTGTAAGGTTGAATGATTATTAGAATTTCTTACTAACAACAAAACACCTTTTTTTTGCCTGATTCTGACACTGAAGTGACACATTAAAAAAACACAAATGTAGTGCATCTGAATCTGAATCCCCAAAGTCAACAGCTTAATGTAGTTACTTTGACTTATTAAGCCGTGTGTCTAATCAAGACAAGTGCTTTTTTTATTTTTTTTTTAATTTTTTTTTAATAAGCTGGTTTTATTTGGAACAGTCTTCAAGCTAAAGCCTGTTCTTTCCTGTTCTTTGTGGTTGGCCTAAGACCCTGCTTTTTCTTTAAATGCAGTTGCGCTCTTGGTGCCCAAATAAGGGACCTGACGTGATCATAGTATTGAAAACTAGGAGACAATTTTTAAGTTCTGTTCAGACAGAGTTTTATAACAAGCATTCTTTACTGCTGCCAATGTATAGCCATAAACAAGGGCCTGAGCCTCTTCTTGAAGCACATACATTTTTCTCAACAGCAGCATCTTCAATCACAAGTTAGCAGCTCCATCCAAAGAATCCAACAAATACGTAAACCCAATGATATCTACATTATATGAAGTTTTTTTCTTTATGTTATCATACAGAAGACCACGTGCAAAGCAAACAATTTCTGCAAGTACAGTTACAAAGAAACACTTATAATTTATTTATTGCTGCTATATCCAATGACGTTTTCTTTCACTCTACGTGCTGTGCTTGAACTGTGAGGATGATGAAATTATGTAAATGTAGTACATCATGTTACTGAGCTTACTGTGAGCAGTGTTATCCTCGCTGCCTGAAGTAACAGCCAGGAAATATCTCTCCTTTCCCAGACCATTTTGTGTATTTCCTTATTTTTTCAGCAGAAATGAAATGCAAGGATCATTTGGAGGACAGTGACACATCTATCACATCAGTGGACATTCAGGCTGCCTTTTTAAAAGAGTTACTGATCTGTGAGCTACAGTAGAAATTTCAGGTCTCTTCACGATGGCTTTTTTTTTTCTGCAGACTGCTACAGAAATGGCTTTTACAGTCGTGATCTGCTGCAAACCACCTTTGTGATGGTAAATTACTGGTTTGTTTGGCTCATTGGAACATACAGCTTTACTTGCAGGGACAATGCTTGCAGGAACAATATAGCTAAGTGAGGATGTGGAGGCTGGGAGGAGCCAGCTTCCTCTCTCCTCTGAGGAGCTTCCCTTGAAGGCTGCAGGCAAGGATCAGCTTAGAAAAAGAGCTAAGATGAACCATCTACCTCTCCATACTTCATTCACTAGGAGTCAGGAGTAAAACAAGGAAAGAGAGGCAAGGTTCTGTGGCCAGAAGACTTTACTTTCTAATGGGCAGGTATCATGCTAACAAGAATTTCATGGACATGGCTCCCAGCAACCTGAAATATTAACATTCAAATTGCAATGGAACAATTGATAAGGAATACAATTACAAAAACTTTGATGCATTACGGATGTTGGCCTCTCATTTTCATCTCTTGAATTCATCCACCTATCTTCTAGGTGTAGGGAGTTCAGAAGTTGGAGGGAGTCAAAACCCATACATACTCACTTTGGGGATAGGAGCAATGATCAGACCCAAAACTGAGGAAGACCTCTTGGTTGGAGACCTGGAATTAACTCAATGACTGCAATTTGTTTTTCTGTGTGTGTTTTTGTAGTTATAGAATGTCTATAGAAAACATGTGGTGTGAGGCTAGGGATAAGTAGAAGCAAATTTCAAAATTCTAGGAAATGGGAGCATTTTTCAGTAATGCACTATAAAACAGGGTCATGTTTGCCTGAGGTGAGAAAAGGACTGGTCATACCATAGAGAAATGTTGCTAAAGAAGCCTGGGGCTAGTTACGATTTTGTGCATCCCTGAGAGGAAAGGGTAGCTGTTAGCCACTTTATATTACCTGCTCTTTATAGTCATGACTCCATGTGGTAGCTCAGCATAACTGTTGCTGTCACAGATGACATACTATCATTGAATCCACGCCTTAACCTTTCTGGTTACATGACTGCAGCAATTCTGAATATGAGCTCATATTAATGGTACATAAACTCAGTACCTTTAAACTGCACTTTCTTTCGTCAGTTGTCTAAATTCAGTAACTTATACAAAGCTTACTTGCATTTTGTCTCCAAAAGCCCTTTAACATCACAAACTGATGGGTCAGTAGGGCTCCACTGACTGTGAAACAATGGTGAAGTGAGTCCTGCATCAAGCTGAAGAAATACTGACAGTGAATTCAGTTTATACCAATGTTAATTATAATCACTGGATTGAAAGCCTTGTCTGGGTTGCATTCATTTGGGCAGCTCGATCTGTGCCCTTCAAAGCCTCCAACATTCTCTTCCTTATTATCACTGTTATATTATATAACTATTTTTAGTAATGAAACATCCCTGAGTGGCATACAGTGCAACATCTGCATCGAGCAGTGATTGTCATTTACAAAGTGTGAAACTCAAAAAGGAAAGAAGAAGATGGGGTCTCTCTCTCTCTGACTGTTCCTAATGGATGTCAGAGACAGGAGTTAGTTTGTAGACTGGAGGCAGAAACCACTGGTAGAGGTTGGTGGGTGTGAATACACCATTTTGTCACTGCCTGGGAAAAGCAAACTCTTCTGTTTCAGGTTTCCATTTCAATTGTGCTTAGACATAATGCATCTGGACAAAACACTCTTTCATGTTTCAGTTTGATCTTACTGCCCAGTGCTATGTTACTGGAACATCCAACAAACGTTCTGGAAATTGGAAGCAGCTTCCAGGCTGGACATAGAGTGTTCTGGAAATAGCACAATCAATGCAGAGTCAGGATGGAGGATGGGGGTAGCCTGAACATCTTTCAAAGGGGCTTTGTAGCACAACTTTAGACAGGGCAAAAAAGGCAACAGGGAAGGTGCCATCAGCTGCATATCTCTAACTGTCCTGTCTGATGAACTCGCGAGACTGCTGCAGTCTTGGAGCAGCTCTCACTGCCTGAGGGTGGGAAGCTGAGAGGCCAGCACACAGGAGCAGCTTTGCACCCTCTAGTGTAGAAGTTGTTACGTCAGAAATCCCTGCAAATGGTCTCAAAGGAAACATACACCTGTGCAAGCTGCCACCATCAAACCGAAGAAAATAACTTAATAAAGCTTATCTTCATGGGCAGGTATGGTAGCTGCTCCACCTGGAGCACCGTTACCCGGCACAGGCATTGAGATAGCATTGGTGCCCACAGTGCAACAGGAGTAGTAAAATGTGAAACGTAGCTGAAATGAACAATGGGAAGCATTAAGTAAGAGCATTAAAATGCAAGTATGGGTATAACATCTTACTTGTGCTCTGCAAAGCTCAAAGAGGACCTCTTAACACTAAAGGCCTCTGACTTTATGAGGGGTTGAGCTCCTTCTGTGTGGTGCTGAGACACCTCCATCTTTAGTGGCTCTAGTTAGAGCTAAGGGAGCCTAACAACTTGCAGAATCAATTCCTAAATGCTTCCTATCACAAACCAATCAAAAAATATACATTTCTTTTGGAAAGAAGTTGGCTCAACTGAGGGTTGATTACATTACTGTGGGTTTTTCTTTTTTTTTTCCTAGCAATCATTAAAGCAGTCTTTCTGTTAGAAGGAAATATGACTCTGAGAATGAATTCTTTATACAAAGAGCTGGCAATAGTGACATTTATACAAAAATTAAGTCTCTGTGGTAGTGTAATGAACAGCCTACATCTGCTTCCTCAATGCCAAGGATAATTTAGATCAATGTGGCTGAATTATCCGAGAGCAATGTGAAAAGTAGAAGATTGAATATGTGCTTTACATAGCTGTTTGTTAAAGATCTTGGGTTAATTAATCATTAAAAAATGTGTCCTCTTTGAAAAACCTGTCACTGAAAAAATCAACAAACAAAACCAATTACTACAGAGAGCAGATGTGACAAATCCTAGGTTTAGAAACTTAATTCAAGGGCTCAGATTCTACTGTGGACTCATGAAAGCCAAGAAGTACAACATTAATATTTCCTGAAATGCATTTTTTTTTAGTAGATTATGCAATTATTTACTCAAATTCATGTTATTTTATTATTTAAAATCGACGAATAACTGGAACATATGAAATTCAATATCAAGAATTTGAAATCTTGCATCAAAACCAGCAACAAAAAACTAGCCTGTACCATGTGATTGTTATTTTTTGTTCTATATTCAGTCAGTGACAGGCAAAAGAGGTACTATACCTATGTGGGCAATCCCAAATCACAGAAAAATAAATAAAATTTATCAGCCTTAGTTACCACAAATAAATAATGTATAAGAAAGGATTTTTATTTTTCCAAATAAACTACAAGTTTATTTGCTCAAATTCTGTAAAAATAGTAACAAAAATAGAGCAAGCTGTTGATAATTAACTTTATTTAAAGACAAAAAAAAATCTGTTGGCAATGATTGCAATTGTTTGTATAGGCTATTGCCTATCAATGGCAATGAAGATTTTGTATACCAGCATTGTAATATTTTTTGGAAAAAGGCAAGAATCCATTATTGTTCCAGGACTGGACACTGCTACCTGTGTGGTGCTTGGCAATTAATTTAACTTCTTTTCCTTGAATTCTACACCTTTATAAAGTGGCAGTAATCCTTACTGATTGTAAAGGTTATTAGGCTGCAGTGATTTAAGACTAGTGCTTTAAGGATTGAAAGCCATGTGGACGATTAAATAATGTCTTTCTCACTGGTGATCTCCATGTAGTTATCATGCCTATGACATAAATAAAAAGAATCCCAAGGACTGATTAGCTTGTTTGAAAAGAACAAAACTTTTTCTTTCAAAATTTAACACATAATTGTAAAGGACTATTTATAAAAATGACTAACCTCTTTATTTATCAGCACTAAGAACAGTCAAATTTATCACATATTCTACGTTCCTGTGGGTTGCCTAAATATGTTACTTTTGATATACTGAAAACAAGTTTATAAGGGATTTCAAACAAACACATATTTGAGTGTTCTTGTGTTGGAAAAGACAAGGAAAACATTAATCTCTTGAAGTTAAAACTGAACACTTACAAGGTTCAGTCTAACTTGATTGTTTTTCTAACGAAATTCACACAAGTGATACATAAATGCAGTTAATTTTTTTGTGATATGAGAGAGTTAGGTTTGGGGGTCCTATTCATGGATTTGCCATGTAAAAAAGGCTGCAAACAGATAAATTACCTCATAAAGGAATGCCAGTTTTAGGGTTTAAGTAGTATAAAGAAGCATCAAGAGCAATGCTTTATTATGTCAATTGATGGCATTTTAAAGTAATCAGCAAAGATCAGAAAATGTTCTCTGAATTTGGAGGAAAAAAAGTGGTTTAGATATTGCTGTTCTATAAGACTAAGTAATTTTGAAGAGTATGTTATGTTTGCAACACAATTACCAGCGCAACCAACTTTGCTGTGCAGTTTTACTTTTTAATTTTTTTAAGTTGTAAGGGACCTACAGAGAATTTCTAACTACCCTTGTGTTTGGTCTGACATTGCTAAAACAGAGCAAATACATGTTGATGTTGTCTAGACTGGATTTTTGTCTAGAAACATGTATGCAAACTTGCAAACTGGCTGATCGAGGGAAGGGGAAAACTCCACAAACTATTTGGAATAGCCTGTGAATTATTTGGCCATGCAGAAAAGGGAACAGACTGGGACTAGAGGTGTGTGAGTCTGCTGGAAAACCTGGAGGCATTAAGTTGTCACTATGACAAACCAATTCTCTGCACATACCTTGGTGCCCACCTGAGTCCCAGTGGGCTCCCTGTGATACTACTCTGCCATGCAGCTGGCAAGTCCTCGGCCCTCCTGCCAGCGTGTGCCTCCTTGCCTTGCCTCAGACTGCACTGATTTCTGTGTGATTTGAAATAAAGAAACGCATCTGCTTGTTACCCCGCTTTCACTTCACTTTTAATCTGCTACCTGCTGCTTCTTATTCCTGCTCCACTCTCCACCAGTGTCCCAGGAGGAGACTTTGCAAAAGCTCTCAGCAGGTAGAAACGGTGGTAAGGACAGAGCCATAGCAGAAACTGAATCCCTCTTCTATAGCTAAAAAGTCTGTGTTTTGTATCTCTACCAGTATCCAAACACATAAATCATAACTGCTAATTAACTTTAATTAATTCACAAGATTAAGTCCATGGCAGTCTTCCATTACCCTCTGTGTTTGCCTTTGGTTTTGCAAGCAACTGCACATAAAGTGAATTCGGATGAAAAGAAAGACCCAATCCTTTGCTCCCCTCCTGAAGTGCATCTAAGATCACCCCTATATATGTATATATATACAGTTATATACACGCAGTTATATGCATACATATATGCATGTCTATGTGACATTCATATAAGTATGTGTTTAATGGAAACCATGAGTCACATCTAGATGGTGGCTATGTCAGAAACAGTGATATTTGCCTTTGCAACTAACCATGGACATTGCTCACTTTGACTTTCCTCCTCCTTCCCTCCCTTATTCCCTCTGCTGCTACTCTTCAGAGCTACATTTTAGGCTTCCTATGGTTTTCACTGAGTTCACTACCTGTCTTTCCATTGAGTTCAGCAAAAAACAAGCCTTGCAACTAATTTTCAAAGCAGTATATATAAAACAAAATCATGTATGGAATCAGAAAAATATGCATGTGGGATAGTCTACATTATTACTCCATATTTCAGATACTTTACTGACATCAGGATCTTACAATGTTCACTTTTATATATGCTCAATCTCTGTAACAGGAAGAAAATTCCAAGAAAACTTTTCCTCTCCTTACTAAGATCTTCCAGACAAGGCTTTTGCACCATTGATACAATCCTGATGTTTCATTTCCAGGCTGCGCATGTGCAGTACATTACACATATTTCAGAAGTGATCCTGTCATTATACATCGGCATCTGATAAATAACTTCTGACTGGCAAAGCAAATCTTCATTGCCCAAAGTAAATCTAATACATTACTTGGAGAGTAAGAAATACATGAAGCTGGTCTGAGCATCCTTTAAAAGTAGGCATGGGATTTTTAAGCTACAGCATGTATGCATGTAATACCTACATATATATATATAAAATATATATATATAAAAGTATATAGCACATATATATATGTGTATTCCATACATGCACTGTAATTTTCAAGACAGCTACAAATCTCCACATGCATTAAACTATCTAAAAACATAGAAATAGGCAAGCCTAATAAGTGGAATTTTCTTAAATTATATTTGAACAATAAACAGCAAGAGTAATACTGCAAAGTACTGCTCTATTCTCATGTATATCTACAATAAAATTCTAGGAACAGTTATATCCCAAACCATCCCCCAATAAAATAATAAAAAAAAAAAAAAAAAAGGAAACACCCATATTTTTATAACCATTGTCAGTTCAAAAAAAAAAAAAAAAAGGTAAAAAAACAAAAAAAAAAAAAACCATCCC
>NDXB01011953.1:28213-53570 GCA_002631895.1 Agapornis roseicollis
AAAATAATAAAAAAAAAAAAAAAGAAGGTAACACCCATATTTTTATAATCATTGTCAGTTCAAAAATAAAAAAAGAAAGGTAAACAAAGAAAAGAGAAAAAAGACATCCCCACTCAGAGTTGCATATTTACATTCTTCAAACTGTAGCGGTGAAAAATAATTCTATTAAGTGCAGGACATTCCTAGTGTTGCAGTAGTGACATTTTTAATAAGTTCTTCATGAAAACATTTCTTTTTTTCTTAATAGTGATGCATTCCATGACTACGTGAAAATTCTATTATCCCCTTCACTTGCAGCCAGTGGTTGAATCTGGGTTGAAAAGCTCCTTGTATAATGGAGGAAACAGTGTGTTCACTATGTCTGGATGAGATTGCTTAAATACCTGTAGTTTCTCTCCGTGCAAGTTGCAAAGTGCAGTAATGGTTGGTATCTTGGCTATTAACTGTGAGATATTAAAATAAAAAGTAAGAGGGAGTGAGAAAATCTATTGTAAATTACAGTTTCCAAAAGAACTATGTTAACATCTTGTTGGGTAACTAAATGCAGTATTATGAACTCCATGAAAATTATGAAAAGGACCAGACATTGTTCGTACTACACAAAGCTAAAAACAATTGTCCTGGAAATTTTAGCCAAGTGTCAAAAATGTATTAGGAAGTAACTGCCTCCAGGGGCATGCTTTTAATGCAGTGTCATTCTTACGAGGGTACCAGTTAAAAAGATTGGTGGGCAGAACAAAAAACAGTAAGAGGAAGCAGGCACAAGAGTAAGATGAGCTTTACTTCTCCTGCACACTGTATGCACTTAAAATGCTGGTTTTAACTTACATTAATGTGCCAATACATGGAGAAATGGTTAAAAAATCCAAACAAGTCATGATCAAGGAATGCTTGTCTATTTGTTTTAATAATTTACCTTTGTCAAAGTCTCATCGTCGAGGTGGTTCTTCTGGATCACGTGTTGAAGTGCAAAGTAAATCTTTTCCTGAAGCTTCTGGACCTTCCTTGGCTCTATTAACCAGGCTCGGTCTGTGAAAAAGGAAAGCAAGAGCTCAAGTCGAGATGCACAGGCACGCTCATGGATGAACACAATGTCTCATGCTGGCAAGCATTCACAGCATTCATGATTCCCATGAGGATGGACTGCATGATAATTAAGATGACTTCAGACACAAAGCCTCTTAATCCATTAAAGGATCACCTGAGAGTTTAATCAACAAAGCATAGAGAAATGCAATGTTAGCTCTGCATCTCTTTGTTTAAACCAAGACGTTAAAGATAGGAGTAGAAATGAAAAAAAGGCCCAACCATTTTATTATTCTCTGTTGGTACAATCAGTATTTTAGCTTCATACTGGCTAGGTGAAAAACATGTCATGTTATCTCAGTGTCTTAATACATAAATAATAAATATATTGATCAAAACAGTTCTTTGAAAATAACAGAATATAATTATTTAAAAATTAAAATAAAGTATATCTCATCATTTACTAGGCTAACACTTTGAGACCAAATATTCTATTCTGAATAAAAAGAAATGGCTTCCTTCAAAATGCTTTCTTTAATAATTCAACAGAATTATGAGTTGTTGCAATGTCTTGAAGTGCAAATTTCTCATTATTTAAAAATGTTCTCTTTTTAAACAACACAAAATAAAAGATTATTTGGGAGAATAACAGCTACAGACATAATTGTTTGGAAGACTATATGGCTTATACTGATTTCAAACCCAAGTCTCTGTGGTCTTCCTTAACTATATTCTCACAAGTCATAGCTTCTGGAGACAAACACACAGAAAGGGAAGTAGCAGACCCCAGACAATCCCCAAACCATTAGTACAGTGTATTTACAGCACCATTGAACTTTCTGTTTTTCCATGCTGCAAACTTGTTTCTTCCTCCCTCTATCCCTCAAACCAAACCAAGTTTTGGGTATAAGTTTTAGCTTTCAAACAGGAAATAAGAATATCTATTTTAACACAGGGTATGAATCTACATGTACAAATTGAAGGGTGAAGGAAAATGCCTTTCACTTCCAGAGGTTTTCCACCCATTTCCAGTCACTGAAGTAATGCATAGAAATAATACGTCAACCATTTCAATGACTGCACATGTCACAGAAGCTGGAGCTGAATAGTATTTCATTGTGGGAGGAGTATGACTCTGTCATTTGCATGACAGTCTATGAAGAGGTGTGTATGAAAAGTGTTCACCACCAAGTTACTGTGAAAAGAAACAAAAGCAGGCCTCTAGCTACCTAATACATAATCAGGAAAAGAAAATGATTTTTTTGCAACGCTGAAAGAATCATGCTCCCAGAAGGTAAGCCAATGGATCCTGTGCCACCGGTGACCATAGAAATAGTATTAGCTGAGACAACATGCAGTCGCTACACAAATAAGCACACAGTAATATTTAGACTTCACAGGTTAGGTGCCAAATTTTATGCTATTGCAAAAACACTGCATTCAATAGTGTTCAATCAAGGCTTGCTGTGGCAGGCTGGAGCTAAAATGAGTTATCATAGAGAGAAATACTTGAACATTTATCTTTCTGTCACAAGAATAAGCTTAAAAAAAATTCTAAGGCTATTGGAGGACAGGTTTAATCACTTATCTGTCATGGACCATGCTGTATATAATGCAAGAGTTCTTAAATCTACTACAAGAGCTAGGTGAAACTTTTACAATGGATGTTAGCTTTGTCTCCCAAAATGCGATTTCTACCATCTGACAACATCTGCAAATTTGTCAGGAATGCACTCTGTACCCCTAGTTATATTTATGAAAGTGCAGAAAAAAGGACAATAGATCAGTGTTTACCCATAGAGGATACAAGAAGCAGTGGTTCAACTGTACTTTTTTGTTTGTGTTTCAAACTTGTGTATCTTTAAAGACTGCACAGGCCACTAGCCTGGAGAGTAATGGAGGCAAGAAGATGAGGGATGACTTCAAAGATCTGCTTTTGCAAAAAGGAAGATGGTGAGTCAGAATTTCAGAATTTCACAGCCAGGTAAGTGTCTTACCACCTGAGTCTGGCATGTTTGCAAGTGGAGATGCCTCTGCAGCCTTCTGTGGACTCCTTTGGCAATATTTAACCTCTGACATCAGATATTAGAGAATCATCTCTAAGCAGAGTGGTAAGGTCTATCCTAAAGGGGAAGATCTGGATTTGTGCTCTGATTCAAATGAAAAATGGGTCAGACACTGGGCTTTGCAGCCTTAGCAATTGTATTAGTGGATGTTCTTAGGTCCCCTTACTCCTGATGGGACTACTCTGTTTCAAATCAAAAATACCTGCCTGGGCCTAAACTCAGATTAAGCATAGGCTGCCAACTTGCTGCAATGAAGGGAAAAAATCAATTGAAACAAAAGGTCTACAAGTGGACCTTTTTTACAAAAAACTAAACAAAAAAAGTCTGTTTACTTAAAACTACTTAAACACTGACATCAAGGGCAGACAAATCACCTTTCAGGATAAGGGCTTGTTTAGAAAAGAAATTTGAATATGAGTACTTTCCACAGGGAACATCCATGTACTCATATTACTGGATGGAAGGACTGGTGCAGTTACTTTTGTGAAGCAATGCTTGATTTTTAGTGGGTGTCATTAGTGATGAGAATGAGCATGTTGACACCGTCTGTGCTAGCTTAATTCTGCCTAACATAATCTCCACCATAGATGTGCAAAAGGGCAAAGTGACTTAGAGGAAGTTTTTAGCAGAACATGCTGGAAAGAAAAAAATCCTGTCAGGATTTTTTGTAACGGCTTTTCGAGAGGTGAACTTAGTGGGAACTGGAAGTCTACCTCCCCTGGGGCACGTTCAAAAATCCCACACTAAACTGAGAGTTTATCTACTCCGTCCACCTTCTGAATTGATTCAATCACAAAGATCTCTCTTCTGTGGTCAGACAGCTAGCGCTCATTGAATGAATGCTTGCCTGTGCAGAGTTATGATATGTGAATGCATGAAAAAGAGCACATTGCCCCTGGAATCACCACTTTTCACCTGGACCTAAATTCAGACAGCACCTCATACAGATTTTTACTGCTCTTGTTCTTATACTCACAAAAAAAGCCAATTGTAGGAACTAGATAAGCTGCTAAGGGCTGTGAGCTTTGAGGTCCCTGAAAATGCTAGGAGGAACATGTACCTCCATGAGTATCATGCTTCTCTCTATGTGGTCTGGAGGAATGTCAGCCTGCACTGCTTATCTGCACAATCCTGCTCCATGTCTATTATCCTCACACTCTGGATGCATTTCCAGTATGTATAATTTCTGATTATCTACCAGAAGGAGAATGAGGTAATGTTCCATTGCTTAATACATTGCTTAATACAGCTTAAACTGCTGTTTAACTGCTGTAGGTAGAGATAGAGGTGGACTAGGAGGAGAGAAAAAAATCATTATGGTGTTTGGAATGAGAAATTACCTGGTGATATCAGAACAGCAGATGAAAACAAGGCAATTTCCTCCTCAGTCAGCTGTAAGGAACATAAATTCTTTGCAAAGTCAAATGCTTCATTCACCAGATCATCAGAACCTGCAGACCACAGAGGACAAAATCAGTGCTAGAAATTTATCAGCTCTTTAACCTGACATGAAAAGTACATTGGATTGGTATAAAAAAAGAATCTTGAGCGCATGTCTGTACTTCTAAGCCAATTGCCTTACATCAGATATTACAATTATATCTACCCTTAAAATTTATCACCAAAACACCCACTGAATCACAAGAAATATCAAGAATTAGGGGCATGACCTGAACAAAAATGATGCCTTAGGAGAGTATTTTCTATTCTCAATGTGGAAAGAAATGTTATTTCTAAACAGATACTAAATAGAAAAGAGGTGAATGACAAGTCCTAAATAACTTTCACATATGTAATTTTATTAATAGTACAAATATTCAGGAAAATATGTGAAAACATCATAATGACCAAAATAAATGTATATTCAGAAATGCCTTAAGCTTGTAAAGTAGTGTTACATTCATCCATATGCAAATAGGAAAAATATATAACTATATGATAGATCTATATATAACTGAAGAAAATCCCTCTTTTTGAGTTTGGTGCTGATAATGCATCAGTCTCACAGATGGGCAAAAGATATCCATTTAGCTATAAACATTTCAGGCAGCACTCAATATCATGTCGAGAAATGCTGCAATTGTTTCAATACATGAATTTAAATGAGCTTAAAAGTTTTGGGCAAACCAGTATTTTAGTTAAGTCCTTGCCTATATTTTGTAGTAGTTCATCAGTTTAGTCCCCATGTTGCCAGTGCTAAAATTGCCTCTGCAGGACACAATTAGTGGGAGTGATTTGATGTATCAAGCAGAACTGAATTATGATGATAAACTTTTTGGCTCCTGTCATAATTTAATGTTTTAGTAAAACTTCAGTTGGCAGAGTTAGAAATCTACCTGAAAAACCCTCATGACAACTATCACTGCTAGCAACAGAGTCATCTTTCCTTTTTTCCAGTTCCAGCCTAGACATTTGTAGGTTTGGGGATTCAGCATTTACTGGAGATTTTCATTGTGGGTCACTATTTTCATAAAGACAAATCTGTCACTATGTGGCTTAATTTAATTGATTGGAAAGAAAAAAAACAACGTACCCAAGGCTTTAAACATTTGCATCCCTCCATACTTCCCTTCAAACAGAACAGTATTGTTGAGTGGGTTGAAGGCACGGCACATTCTTACCAAAACCACTTCCAAGCAGCCTATCAAACATGAGAAAGAGCAAAAGTACCACACTTAACTGAAAACCATCAGAATATATAAATTTTCCTTAAAATATTTAAGGATACATCAGTTATTAGAAACATCAGCAGAGACTGACACTCTTTGAAGACATGTAGATGATATCTCTCTGAATGACAGAAACATATTTCTATCTGCTTTGGATATAGAAAGGAGCAATTTCTGCTCCAGCTTAACCACCTTTTCTTTAGATTGGCTCCAACCCTCCCCCCCCCATTCCAGCAAGTTGGCAGCCTAGGCTTAACCTGAATTTAGAACTGGGCAAATATTTTCGATTTGGAATATTTTATGCTGAAAATCTTTTAAAGAAATATAAGTTATATTAGTCATAAAGAAATATGAGGCTTTTTAATGCATACAAATAAGCATGTTCATTTGATGTATATATAAATCCCAGCTTCATTTGGCTGGAGGGGAAGAATATCACAAAGTGTTTTTAGAGAGAAAACAGAAGTTAAAGTAATGTGAAGAACACCCCTAAATTGGAGTTTACTTTTTTGTTTCTTTTTGGGGTTTTTTTTGCTTCAAGGTTGGGGAATAGCCAAAATATCCTCCCACGCCCCTTCTTATATTTCTGTATTGTTTCCTAACTGCAAAAATACACAGTTTGTGAAAATGAAGGGAAAAAATTCAAACACTCTTTTACTAAATCCAAATCTCTTGTAAGAGGAAATCTGAATCTGAGGATTCTTTTGCAGACATGCTTTTGAGTAACAAGTCCTTATTTTCTAACTCCTGCTTAGCATTAACAGCAAACCAGAAAATAAAACCTGACATATTTACACATGTTGAAGCTAAACAGGATTGTCTGACGGTACAGTCAAATATAACTAGATGTTTCACTGAAGGTGCAGTTGTGTTGTTAGCTTTGCCAGCCAAAGGAAGGAAGTAAACTGGGCATCATTGGCATCTGCAGAAGCATAAGGAGCTTTAAGAAAATAGTTCTCATGCCACAATTCTGTTTTTCCAGAATGCTGCCTGTGTGTTCCCAGGGTCTTTGTATCCTCTCCCTCTGCACCTGTGCTTGCTGCCTAACTCCAGCCCCACACTGAGCCACAGCCCTCTGCCTATAGAGCACTGAATCACACTGGCTTTCAGCCTTAATGAAGAGCTCTTTTGAAATAGAAAGCACTTCCTACACTTTAACGAGCTGCCTCAGACAGCATCCCGGCTTTTACACATGGAGGGTGCAAGAAACTGATATGACAGGGTAAATGCAGTTAATTAGCAGTTGCAGTTCTCTTGGTCATACCATTTTGTCCTCTTGAGTCTGGCACTGTTACTGTGTAGTCACAATAAATCTTACCATGATTCTTCTGGAGGACAGAATCCAAGTCTCATGACAGGGAAGGAAATCCTTTTCCCCCTTGCCCTTATGCACGCACATGCACACCCAGGCACGCACAAAGAGCACAAGCCGGAGCACAGTGCCGTAATCCGCCCTCATTTATTCTGAAACCAACTGGCACCAGCAAGGATTTTCCCTCTTGTGCAGTGGCTGGAGGGTATTTCTGTAGTCTCATTAAAAAGATTAGAGATGACCACAGAAACAGGCCCCATTGAGCCTGCGTTCCTTTCACTAATGACAAGTGGGGATTTTACAGGGTGGCAGATGACTGATTTGACCAGCTCAATTTGCAGGGCTCTTCCACAACTTGTCAGGCTTGAGACTGCAGTTTCTGCAATGATTGTGTGAGTGTGCATACTTAATAATCAGACTCACTGTAAAGGAAAGCAGTAACATGACCAATGTGGAAAAAACACGGAAGGGTTAATGTAGCTAACTAGACAGACTGAAATTAGGGCTCATACAAAAGAAAAATGATTTTCAGAATAAGTAAGAAGAGCACATTTGTAATGTGCTGGATGCTAAAGCAGTCTCAAGCCTCTGGTCTTTACTCACCTGATTTAAGGAGAAGAATTTGGTCATTCTGACAAAGCTCCATGAAACCTGTTATGCGCTTTGCAAACTCCACCACGTACTGGATAGCATGGGTGATCTGAATGGCACACTGCTGCCACAGAGCTTCTCTGGTCTTCCGGGAAAACATACACAGAAAAGCAAAACAGTGAGCAAGCGGGTTCATCAGCACATTAAGTTCTTCAGGTGGCCTTGCAGAAAGGCACAGACCTCAGTCTCTGACCCCAAGCCCAGGCAGAGCTAGCAGCCTCTCTGCTTCTCTTTAGGCACCTGACACTATTCACTAGAAGGCTGTTTTCACAAGCTGATTGCCCCAGTGATCTGAACTCTGGCACTGCCTCTTCAAAGGGAAAGAATGCATTGTCCAAAGTTAAAATCTGATTTTAACATTGGCTTTTGTGCAAGATAAACAAACAGTAGCATAAACAATGCAAACATCCCAGAGTACTCTTAGGGAAGAAGTGGCAAAGTGCTACTAAGCTATCCAACAAAATATTTTTGCTAGTTTGAAACTTAAAATAACATATAATTAAAATACCATTGCAATTTGAATACTGCCTGTGTAAAAAATTATTTTCCTTGATAATAATTTTCCTTGCACACACAAGTGCACAAATAAATTGATGCTCTTGGTCTCTGTAAGCTGTGATGTGTCTTTATTCTAGTATGCTTGATACATAGTATGCATAGCCCCTCAGCTTTCAAACGTCAAGCTGGAGTCTCTTCTTTCTCTTGCATGATTAGCTAGCGTGTTAATTGAAATATGCCTGAAGAATCACTGCTAGCAATGCTGGTGCAAGAGGCACAACGATATCTGTTAACTGGACTACACCTGAAAAGATGCCAGTCGGAAATAGTCTAAACTTGATCTGGGAATTGCAGAGGTACAACAACAATGCAGCATAATGAGATAATTTCTCCATCCAGTTTTGAATAACTTCAATTTAAGGAGTTTCACTTTGTCATTTTCTGTTGTCTGTAAATGACAGGTACTTGTTATTCACATAAAAAGGAAATGCATTTTTAAATTCATAAGGAAACAAAGTTAGGTTGACTTTTTTCTTAATATCCTTACAACCTGGGATCCAATCCTGATCACATTTAAGTCACTGATTTTCTGCATGAAGCTGGATACCATAACCATGCCTAACCTTTGACATTTACGAAGGTCCCAACATTCTGGAAAGCTGCTGCTTTTTATGAAGTGTCACTACTTTAGTTTCTGTAACCACTCCTCAAAGATATTTAAAAGGCTGTTTTGATCTCTATGAAACTCATCAGTATATCCTTGCCAAATACATTATTACATGTTAACAATTCCAAACCGTAAGGTGCAGAAGAAAAAGGATTGTACCTTGCTCTGGTAAACCTTTATTTCTTCGTATGTGTGGGTCTGCCAGGCTAGCTGGTGCAGTTCCTCCATTGTATATTGACATGTCTCCAAATGAGATTTGATGATATTCTGTGCAATTCGATCTGTGAAGAGGCAAATGAAAAAATAGCTTTCATGAAACAGCAATCAGTGATTTGCAGTAGCAGAATGCTGGAAACATTACAGTTGCTGGAAAACACAGATTAAAAAAAACAACAAACCAACTCTTTTTTGCAATGCTACCTTTTTCATTTTTTAAGATTTCTTTTTCTGAAGATGACTTTTGCAAAATATTTCAGTATTTAAGCCAAATGCAAATAATGTTTGATAAATAGAGCATCTACAAATGAAAATAACAATGAATCTTGTAAAACTACTCAAGAGTCTTTCATTCTGGAAGTGATTTCTTTTTTTCCTGTGTTTAAATGATTTTTATTTGGACATCCTGGTTGCTTCATTACTTCTGTTTGCCCCAAGCCTGTGCAGGTGTCCAGCTCTGGCAGCTCAGTCCTTGCATGGGCATTTGCATTACCTTGGGGTATCAGAGAAACAGAAAACACGTCTCCTCTTTTTTTCTCAGATTAGTTTCCAGCTGGATCAATTTCTGATTTAGTTTGAACATGAACATGGAGACTGGTGCCAGAAAGGGGTTAAATTAGTGTCCTGGGTCTTCACAGAATCATGGAATGGTTTCATTTGGAAGGGATCTTAAAGATTGTCTAGTTCCACCCCCACTGCCATGGGCAGGGATCCCTTCCAGTAGACCAGGTTGCTCAAAGCCCCATCCAAGCTAGCCTTGAAGGAGAGATGGTGGGAATAGATCTCACATATAGGATTAAGTTATTATTAGAATTATTCTGAAATTACAGCCTTAGAAACTACTGCCCAACATGGAATGCAGGATGTAAGAGGGAAGGGAAACATTCAGTGCTGGCCTAAGATCCACCAGTATTTTACAGTAGATCTTTGCCCTTTAAGCCAGCTGACTGGATTAAAAAAAAAAAAGAATCACAAAAAATGCCAGCATGAATTCGTTAGCACTGGAAGCTGAAATGTCTTGATAAAACATGCTATAGAAATGTGATGATTTCTTATTTTGCAGCTTTGAGACCTATATGTCTAATGAAGCTCAGTGCTTCAGCCTGAAGACATTGCTTAAGCTGAATCCCTTTTAAAAAACGGAACAAAGTAGAAGCCACAGAACTGAACTGAAGCCCTTGTGGCAGAATTGGCATTTTACAGAAAATGTATTTGTCAAAAAAGGAAGGCACATTGACAATGCATTAGCCAAATCTGAGAATGGGAAGTAGAAAGAACCAAGAATCTCATAATTTACTCGTTCACATCCTCAAGATTTATAGTAGGTGGATCTGGTGCTTGGAGTCCCAAAATAACTGTTTCTTTGGCCAAACGTTGACTGAATTCTAAAACACCAGCAAGAAGGAAAGCTGAAAAATGAATGTAAACATGCATATGCTCCCTGCAGTCACTGCTATGGGAGTGGAGAGATGTCTGCATTACTGTTACAGCTAATAAGCTGAGACTCAATGGAAAGGTGCCGAATAAAACACAAAAGAATTCCAGGTTTTTGTAGTAACAATAAAACCTGTTCAATTCAATCTATACAGGTACCCCCTTAAAGGTCAGCACTATCTTTAGGTTTTCTGATGAGAAAATTGACTCAAGCATAAAATAAGTGAATGCATATACTCGTAAGTACAAGGATCTATCCATTGCTCTTTTATGGAATGTTGGATGTAAGTCTTAACCCATGATGGTAAAGCTGTTAAGTTTTACAGTAAAACCATATAAATGAGCATGCGGGAATAAGTGGATGGTGTATTCAAACAGATACTTTTAAAAAATATTGACAAAGATTTATTTTAATTTCTTTAACTAACACAAGCAAATAACACCCATCTTTTTTAGGAAGATCAAATTTCAGATGTTAAGCCCCCCACTGTCCTATTTAAAGTACACTTTTAACAATATCGTCTTTCTGGAAACAAACATACTTAGCCACAGTGGTAGCGATAGGTTTTGTCGCTTATGTTCCTGGAAGGTTTAGACCAGACAGAACTAAGGTATGGGTATAGGAACTTTTAAGCCTTGTATCTAAAATACCAGTGAAAGAAGTACAGGTTCAATTTGTATTACAATTCTGCAGCCTGAATGGAGAAGGGTTTTCTTCTCTGCACCCACTGGATGGTCTTTTTCTCTCTAGTGCTTCCCAGCCCAGGTCTCCTAGCTATACCATTTGTTACCAAAGATGGAACTTTAATATTACTGCATAGGCAGATTTTGATTTAGATAAGGTGACCTGATGCTAACTGAAAATAAAACCATTTCACTGACCTCAAAATACACTTGATTAGCAGTTCTACATTACTGCAAAGATTCTCAGCTCCACTCCTTTTCCTACCATTTATGTAGTTTCCTTAGGACTGAAGAACTGACAAGCTCTTCAGGGTCTTGAAGGGATGGCATTCTGTGTTTTACATCTATACATCTTTTCCTTGTGTACTTTGCTTATGTTGAGCTGACATTAAAACCCATTTAGATGTGTGAAGGCTTAGGGAAATCACAGCAAGCAGCAGCTCTGAATGCTGATATCCAAAGAGGAATCAGGTGCAAGAAGGACTCAAAACTCTTGTGCCGCAGGCTAGTCAAGGCTGAGCGTGTAATGGAAAGGGTACACTGGGTCTCAGGGGAGGAGCAGATTGCTTCATTCAGCACAAGCAGCAGAGAAATCTGCTTACTTACACTCAATAGTGGATTCACTGGAAGAAGTTTCATGCAAACGTAGCATACACTGAGTATGCAGACCTGATGTGATGCAAAAAATTAAATAAGTCTGTCTTGTCTTGTCTTCTCAGATGGTCCATCAGCAGATGATCCAATGCAGGCAGAGCGAAGAACATCACTCGCATAAGGTTTCAAAGACCATAGTAATTTTATTTTTTTTCCCCACTTTTCCATCTTTTCACTAATGAAGTCAGAATCAGCACAGATCTCAGAAATCCCATGCAGAAAGGGGTTGCTAAATCATTAGGAAGAATGTACTGACATCTAATGTAAACTGTCCAGTCACATGGCACAGGTAATGTGCTGAGCAAAGCCATGATTCATTTCCGTGAGACCTGGCAGCTCTGAAGCACTGCTGGCAACTGAGTTCAATAGATTAATTCTTTTAGTAGAATTAAGAAAAAAATGTCAATGAGGAAAAAAAGCAAACAGCTTTTTAGAGTGAGATGGAGAGCTATTGTCTTGCTATAGGGGCTATGGTGTTAATCCTATAGAGGTACTCTGCTGGGGCAGTGCTCAACAGCAATATCCCTCTTGTTCTCCAGGCTAGAAGAATCCAGCAAAGTTAGTCAAAACACCAGGTCTTGGCTGTTGTTTGTTTTGTTTTCAAAACTCTTGGGCCAGAGATTTCAAGGATCCCCTTACACTGGAAGCTGCGAAGACACAACTAGGAATCCTGCTTGGATGTGTTGTGAGGACTATAAAAGACAACTCCATTTCTGTGACCTCAATGTGAACTTCATTTCTGCTTGAAATGTTGTCAGTTTCCATTTGTGTAATTTACAGCAGGTTTGTAGGGTTTGCATTATGAAAAGGAAAACAAAAGAGATTATGCTGGCCACTCCGGTGTGAGAATCAGTCTGCAACACTTTCTTTTACAAGCACCAACTGCTGCAGCTGCTGAGTGCAAATTAAGGATTCCAACCAAAGAATTACTGAGTCTGCATGATAGTACACCACCAGCATTATAATTACAAATGTAAACTGAAAGATTTGTAAAGCTTATCTGCTGCAGTATGTAAACACAAATGTAGGCCTAAGTGTTTCAATCCTCCTGTCTACATGCTGGGTTTATTATATTAGGGCAGTATCTCCTACACATGCATCATGATCCTCTCATACTACATGATACCATGCAGAACCTGAAAGCCACAGCATAGCCTGGAAAATTGAGTCTGCCTGAGAAACATGGTCCACAGACAATAACTTGTTCCTATTGTCTTAACTCCAGCATGCACTGTGACATGGAAACATTTGCATGAGATAGCTTGCAAGATTTCCTAGTATTGGTATTGAAAATTTTCATAGAAAAGCAGACACTTTTGGTACAAATGCTATGTTTCATTAGAAAAGTATGTTTCTATAAAAACCTATTTGCTTCCAAAGAGATAAACCAGAAACAACATACTCAAGAAAACATCAACAGTTATAAGTAATATGAGGTCTTGAAAAATCAGAAAAACTCAAATAAGGCATACCCTGGAATGACCACTTATGTTTCATTTCTGTCCTGCATATATCTGACCGGTTTACTCTAATGGGTCAGTATTTTAGCTGTAAAGCCGTTTCCATTCTTAGAGGTGGCAAGGAAACCTAGATATTTTTGATTGGCATGGCTGGAGAGCAGAAAGCTGAGAGGCTGGGCTGATCTCCGTACCCTGCAGCTGGTGGCAACACTGCCTTTCCTCTTACAGCAGCTCAGGTACTGCTGGTGGGGCTCCAAAAGATGCCCAGCTAGATGAGGAGATAAATTAGTTGGGATATTACAATTCAGCAGTATATAAAAAAAATAACAAGCAAATGCATAGAAGGAGATGTCCAGAACCAGTTGAAAATTATATATTAGGAAGCTGAAGGATTATCTGTCAAACAGGTTTTTCCCATAAAGAGAAAAAATTGTGGATTGCTTGAAAGAAATACTGTGTGCTTGTATGCAATTTTGTGGTCTGTGACATGCAGCCAAGACTGCTCTAATACCTACAACTAGACGTAACCCCCCCCCAAAAAAAGAGTAAGATGTACAGTAGGTGAAATAAAAGCTGTACAATGTGAAAAGGACCATGGTAACAGGATAAATAAAAGGTCTATGACATGTCCCCCTGGGCTCATGACTCAGTGGTTACAAACAAGGCCGTTGAGGCCAATATCTGAAAGAGACCACATGCAAATATTGATGGGAACTGTTCTGACACATAAGTAGGGATCTCACTGGTGCTAACAGAATTAAATGAAGCTCTCAGGAAAAAGCAGCATCTGGAGAGTCAGATGTGGAATATAAAACATAGACAAGATAGGGATGAAGAGGGCCACAAGAGATTAATGCTGTTTTAGGAGACGAAATGGTTTTAAATTTAGCCTGGCCTACCTAGATCTACAGAGAGAACAGAAAGATCTGAGGATGGCCCAGTGAAAAGTAAGCCATACCACAATTAGTACAACAAACCCACTGTAGTTTCCTATAGATGCGTCAAATATCACTTGCCATTCCGTCTCTGACCTCCTGTCCCCTGTGCTTGGCTGGGTTAAGGGCTCCATGAATAGGCTGACTGGCAAGCAACCACCATCTTTTGGGGTGAACATGGGCTTGGGTCATAGCTTCTGCTTTTCTTCAATGTTGTCTTTCTCCATCACCTGCAGAGTAGCCCCTTTTGTAAAGGCTGTTTTGTAAAGGCTGCTCAAGCAGCTGAGATTCTGCTTCCCTTCACTTAAGCTGAACAGTAGGTAAATAAGTGTAAAGTAAATAAGGTAAATAAGTGGGTCATAGCTTCTGCTTTTCTTTGATGTTGTCTTTCTCCATCACCTGCAGAGTAGCTGCTTTTGTAAAGGCTGTTTTGTAAAGGCTGCTCAAGCAGCTGAGATTCTGCTTCCCTTCAATTAAGCTGAACAGTAGGTAAATAAGTGTTGGATGGTCCTGACAGAAAGACTGGGCAGACAGCAAGCCTGCAAAAGCCCTATTCCATCAGCAAAGCCAAAAGCATATGTTGCTAGGGAAGAACAACAGTGCACAAGCTATATACCTCTCACATAAACTTGGGAATGGAGCTCCCAACGGCTTCCAGAACAGCAAATGACCTTCCCTGTTTGCAGTTTTGGCTACTCTGCTGGGCTCTTTTCTTTTTTTTCCTTCCCCTATAATTTTTTCCCCCCTACTGTAATTTCTTTTTTTAGATTTCAGTAGACACCTCATGAAAAGCACTCTCCAAAGGTTATAACTCAAACATTGCACCAGTGGGTTAGGAGCTGCTAAAATCCTGAATACATACAGAGAACTGAACATTGCAACCTATATAGTATAAATCAGCATAGCACAGACCTGCAGGGGTCTGTCATCAGCTGATGAGTCAGTCCTGCCTTTTTCACTAAATCCTTGTAACATTCAGAGATCTCAAAACTACAATACTGAGGAAAAAACTCTCAACTTGGGGTCAAGTAAAATGCTGGTGGAGATGGGTGTAATAACTCCATGGACTGCACATAGCACTCACCAGCTGTGAATTTGGCCTGCTAAGTGGAAATTATCCAGACTATTCAGCAGTGTCTGTTTCCTACAGGCTCTTTAGTTCTTTCATTTGTCTCTCTTTTCTCAGGAGAGACTCTCAGTTTTTCTCAGCATTCCCTTCTTTTGCACTGGGAACTGAAGAACTTTGAAGTGTGCCTCCTAAAACACTGATAATCATCCTCAATTAAAATGAATAATGAATTTTTAATTTGCCACTTACCCTTAGGATCCAGTTGAGTAGCTAAGAGCTCATCTCAGCTTATATCCTAAGTTGAGCTCTCGCAGGAATGCCCTTTGAATTAATGCAGCAATAATACCACAGCTTTGGCTGGCTGCTGTAAGCTTGGGTATCAGTTCATACAACTTTGAAAACTCCAGCTAAACATTCTAAATAAAATCTTTGTTCTAGGATCCAAAATAATGCTAAAAAAAATCTAGTATCAGAACAACACTCTTCTGTATTCTAATTCAAGGGTAACATGACTGCAAAATGAAAAGTTTCATTATACTGATTAGCCTAATAAATTCTTAGTAGTAGAGGCACTGGTGCAGGTAACAAAGCAAAACTATGTCTTGTGGTTGCTGTCAAACATGAATAGTAGATCCCAATTCTTTTAAGTGAACTGGCTGAAGAATATAAGCTTTTTTGCAGAAAAGTGGTATCACTTTTTCCTAAAAGTGGTTGCAAAAACCTCATCCCATTTTTCATTTGTCCCTGGCACTCGCAATACCATAATGCACAAAGGATGTCCCTTGCAAAAACTGTTGTAGATAGACTGACAAGTTTCATAATCCCCATTTGTTTAATAAATTTGTAACACTACACAATATGCAGCCTAGGAAGATGATATGAAACATTAAAACACTCATATGAGACTAGAAGTGCTTGAATTTAGTTCAGGAATAACCCTCCCTTGTGTTCAAGTTATTGAATGCTTACTGTCAGGAACAGATTGCACACTGAGTCAATGTTATGTGTGTGAATTCTGTATTTCCTCCCCTCTTGAAATACATCAGTTTCATTTACTTTCAAAAAAATGTGAATAAATTTCAACAAATGACAATACAATTGAATGAAGTCCTAATCCGGAGGAACCTAGAGGATGGACCTAGTATTCTGTTAAATCCTAGAGGATCTTTATAAATGCTTTAAAGGTCTCCACTTAGTAATACTTTTGCTGGGTCTCAGCCAATTTAGTAAAACGTGTATTTTGAACTAATTAGAAATCATTTAGCTGGCAGCAAAAGCACTAACCATGGCAATCACTAGAGCTTACGGGACACAGACTCTACAGGCACCATATAATTATCAGAAATTTATTGAGATGAGCTCTTCCCTAACTTCTTCCAGGACAGCTTACACAAAGAAATCTTTATATTTAAATCTAGACTGTTCTGAAGCAAGAATGTGGTTTCATTTACTACAATTAAGCAAACATTGCTGGATTGGACACTGTTCACTACAAAACCTATAAATGTGCTCAGAACAATTGGAATATTATGGGTTTTAAACTAGAGTTGGAAGAGTTTGCCCTGTCAGAGTCTGAAAAGGCTGGGACATACATTTTAGACATACATTTTAGCCCTTCTTTCACTCTCACAGACTTACGTTTAGATTTTTATAGAGATTTTAAGCAATCTAGTTATAGAAATGCTTTATAAAGTAATGACAAAACATTCTATGATGGTTCTATTTTCCTGTAGCGCAGCATCTAAGGTGGATGAAAGTGTATATTGTCAGAAAGTGAAACAATTTGGTCATCATAAGCAATAACAAATATTTCACTAATCATGAGAAAAAAAAATATCCATGCAGTCATAAAGGAGCACAAGACATCACTCCATGACTTAATATCTTGCTTTAACTGTTGCAGTTTACATGTGACTTTCATCCCTGCAAGACTACTGCGCTAGAAAAACTGTGTTCTGATAATCAGTTTCAGAATTTGTCTGAGGCCTATGTCTTGTTGCATTGTACTTTTCCACTAAATACATCCATGTGCCTCTCCTGTATGTTTCGCTCCAACTTTTCCTCACATCTTTTCACTCTTGCATAAAAGAATTGTTGCTGTTCTATGAAATAAAATATCAAAACTGAATGGACTGAATAAAGATATTGTTACCTATAGAGCTGGAAACAGCATTGCAAACTGTAACAAGCAGAATTACATTATTCTCAAGAACAAGGTGTAAAATAGTGAAAAATGTGCCATGAGCGATGAAATCTTACAGACAGAAAGCATACAGTATTAAAAAAAAAAAGTGAACTATGCCCTTGGGAAGTCAAACTTAGGATGCTGCATGCGCACTGGGAAAGAAAAACCAAACTTCTGTGGCTTCCATGTGCCTGCAGATTAAAGAAAAGTTGAATGATGTCTAGGATTACAAAGGAATACAGTATGGACCCTGGATTAAAGCACAAGGTAAGTATGCATATTGTCTGTGCTGACTACCCAGAAGCAACATACACAAACATTAAGGACAGGGAGCATCGACATTGAGATAAATGGATTTCTCAGATAAGGAAGTAAGCAATGTATCACTACTAATTGACAACAGTTTTTGCAGATAGTATGCCACTTCCAAATACTACAGCAATTTCTAAATCATCACTGTCTTGCCCTCCTCATTATCATCTGCAGTGTTATATTTGCCTCCTTGCAGGTTATGAGACACAACCCTGCAAGACAGCATCCTTCACATGTCCCAGGCCCTCTGTACCCCAGCAACTGCTTTGGTCTTCTCTTTTTGAGGGTTTCTGCTATTGACACTGCCGCTGTGAAGCTTACAACAGGAAATCAACCAAATGGCTATTCCTACAGCTGGCGGCAGCAGCATGCCTCAGTACTCATTATACTGTTAGCTTTACATAGATCTTTTTGTGTGATTTCTAATCTGACAATATTCACAGCACAGTGTCATTCCTGAGAAGATTGTCATGATTGATATATGGTAATATATGGGAAGTATGATATAGTATTTTACATATTTTGACTGCTACAAATGGTTGCTTTCTAACTCCTTTTTGGATTCTCAGTAGAATAAGCATATTTTGTCAAGGTTGGTTATGCAAGAAAAATTCATATCTTTTAGGAAAGGAGGAATTTTATATACTTGCTTTAATGGATTAGAAATGTAATGACTTTAAAGAACTATATTATCATGCTTTAGAAATGCATGCTGTAGATTAAGTTTGAATACATCTCTTTAATTAATTTGTAAAGCAATCTGAAAACCAAGCCAGACAGAATAAAATATCACAAAATGTTCCCCATCCTCAATCTCAGTTAAAAGATGTCACTGATTTTATTAATTTCACTGCTTAACCCAGCTATTTACACAAGCACAGTTAAGCTGAGACCCCAGTGTCTTGGTCCTGCAGAACAACATGGTCAGTAGAAAATTTTATTTTCTTGAAAACATGCATTATATGTCAGAAGTTATTACACGTTACCTCTCTGTGAACAGAGCTCTTGATTGCATTCCCACTTGCAACACTTATCCGCACAATAAACATAAAAGACAATATTTAAAATGGCCTTTTCTGCTGCGTGTGTAGTGCACAGCCTGTACTGTGATGAAATCCCAGCTAGGAATATTCTCAATGATCATAATTTGTAAAATTATTGTAGTATAAGTAGTTGGCCTGAATTTGACATACGGGGAGACTTAGATGAATGAAAAGTCAAAATGTTTTCAGAAATAGCCAAAAAGCTTTATACTTTGCAGGAAAATCCAGTTTTGGGTATATTTTTAGGCTACCCACTTAATTTTCAAATAGTTTTAAGTAATTACTTTACTGTATAAATTTGAATTAGAGTCAAAAAAGCACACTGCATCATGCTTATTGAATTGCTATAGTTTGTGTTAAGGACTGCCAGTACCAACATGCAACTTATCCAAAGTCCACTGCAGTTACTGTGAGGATGCCCAGTGATTTGAAAACCACAAGGTAAAAATAATGTAGTACCTAAATATAGTACCTTCTAGAAAACTGTATTTTCTAAATTTACATCAAGAGTATTAACACAAACTGTGCCCTCCCTAAGCCTTCTTAAATCAATAAGTGCTAAAATATGCACTTAGTAAAATATAACATAATCAGTTATTTATGAATATTCGGATATTTAAACTACTGGGTTGGGCAACATAAACTCATTAAAACCTTTATATATATCGGTGATTTGTCCAGGCTCTGTCTAAGTTTACAAATAAAGAGAGATTACTAATTTGGAGATGGGAAAAGATAAAAATAGTAAATTTCATGAACTTTCAAAAATATTACATTTTACTCAACATTTCTGCTAATGTTTTACTATTTGCTGATTTTATTGGTTAAATTAATTTCTAAATATATGCTTCATGTAATCAGAATCTACAGTTATAAAAAAAACCCTTCCCTCCAACATCAGTTCAGCTAGTATTTTTCAGCATCATAATGCTCTAATTTATTTTGCCACTTTTCTGTCCTTTTTTTATGAAATTGAAGTGTTTCCTAACTGAGCAGTGCTGTCAAATTAGTTTTAAATCTTGACATTCGCTGTTCTCTTCTTGAGTGTACGGTAAGGGGGAAAAACTAGCAGAAGTTCTAAGTTTTGTCACATGAACTGAAATGAGTACAGAAATGAAATATTAATTCATTCTGATTGTCACCTTTAAATAGGTAATGACGGTAAGATATAGTGCCCTAAGGGTATCTGAGCGAAATGCACATGCTGCACATTTTTAATTGCTCGCTAGATGGCAACATTGTTCTGCTGAAGTAGAGCTGTAAGGCTGTAGACACCTGCCCCGAAGACGTTGACGACCGCCTTGGTAGGGGAGCTATTAAACTATGGCTTAGAAAAAGAGGTGAAGAAACATTACGCAGTACTACAGCCACGAACCTATCGTTTCTGTTTCACCGTATGGTGGGCAGTGGCCTTGTAAAGGGAATGTCAACACAGACATTAATCTCACCACAGACATGAGTTTTAGAGAGTTCATTGCATTTTGAATGTGACAATGCCTACATGGTCCCTTGGTCTCTCCAAGGCCACATCTAACTGACCAATATATGTTCAGTAAACCATCTGTTGATACTGATTTTTCACTGGGAACAAATACTTGAGAAAGGAGTTAAAAAAATAATAATAAAAATTGTTTACTACACCAGAGAAGTGCTTTTGCAACTTTCAACAATAAGGCAGAGCATACTTTTTAAGACATCAGGCTGATGCTGGTTTATACACTGCATATACAACATGCAGACCTGTGGGTATCCATGAACAGAATGGACATGGAAGATTAAATTACACTTTTCTAAAGTTAATGGAAAGATTTCTACTGAAAGAAGGAAGGTGTGGGACCGACTTTCAAGTATATTTGAAAGGACATGAGAATGTTTCCAGGGGAAGATCTCCACTTTGGATGGAATAATGAGAGAACTAAACACTAAGATCCTGCTTATGCAGTATTGCAGCAGTGGAAATTTAGTAACTTTACAGTGTATAAAGTTGCTCACTGTGGGTTGTGAGACAAATGTATGAACCCAGCTAAACTAAGGTTTAGACATGCACAGGGTGTCATTTTAAGTTACCAAGGGAGCTTTAATTTTACATACCCATCCTGAGCCAGTCATTAAAACATTTTGAAGGTTTTGCTTTAGTGTAATTTTCCTGTTAATGTGTCAGCGTTAAAAGAGCTGTGCTTTATGGTGGATTTGGTGGGCAAGGAAGGTGGTACCTCCTTCAATTCTCACCATGTGGCAGCCCGAGTGAGCTATTGCTCACCTTAAGATACACACTACAGAGCAGGGTCAGAGGCACTGAGGAAAGGGAAGACTGGGACCAAGCTTACCAACCTTCCTTAGTATTTCACTTTAATTTTGGTAGAAGTGTAAGCATCTTTTCAAGCACTAATGCTGAAGGAATGCCATGTAAGTATGCATAAGTGACATTTCCTGTTACTACAGAGGCTGGCATACGTAACCTCCTGAATGCTCTAGTAGTGCCTTATTCACTCTCTAAACATACACAAGTATAGGTCTTCAATGTGACCCACAGTGAATCCTTAACCAACCTGTTTTTTTCACAACAACGTTTGCTAATTATTTCTTCCCATATTTAGGAAATCATAGGCTGGTAATCTCAACTGCATTCAAGGCAGGGAAACCTTCCCATTAACTTTCACAGTCCAAGATCTGAGCCATGTGTTTCATGATGAAAAT
This sequence comes from Agapornis roseicollis, assembly GCA_002631895.1. Lineage (NCBI taxonomy): Eukaryota > Metazoa > Chordata > Aves > Psittaciformes > Psittacidae > Agapornis > Agapornis roseicollis. Next base: position 49,792 of record NDXB01011953.1, read on the forward strand.
GCAATGCTCAGCTCAGTGACAGATAATATTATGCACATATATTTAAACAAAATGGTCTTTAATTTGACCAGGTCTAAAAGTAAGCCTTTTGTACCTGCTAATTTAAAATCACACTTGGGAGCAAGCATTGTCATTCCTCTACGGGGCTAACAGGTCAGGAAACAGAATTCCCTCCTCCCTTTAGGATTTCCCACACACCATCTGACCTCTGTGACTCTCCCTGTTAAGAAAAAGATGTTCTGCATATTACGAAAATCTTGCTTTTGATATGACAAGCGGATTTCAGCCTGCAGTTTGAGGGAATTTCTGCCTTCCCAGATGTGCACACAGCACAGTGATCAGAAGCAGGACTGTGCCACAGGGTCCCTGGCAGTATGCACACTCAGGCCATGGGTGTCTCCTGTGCTGGAAATATTGTTGGCTGGTGGGACACACCTTGGTCATCCCACCTGTGGACAGCAGGACAGGTAGAGAAAGAGCCTGCCCAACTCATCTGTTTGCAGCATCTGACCTATTTTGTTCTCTGCCCACCCTGCTACCAACCCAGATCAAGTGTCCATAAGATGCCTTGAGTTAAAGACAAAAACACCTCTCCTAGTAAAAGGAGATGGCCTGGAAATGCAGATGATGCCAAGCTAAGGCTTTGCTTCTTTATGCTATTTACAAGCTTTGGATGGATTTCTTTATGCTTTGAGTTTCTTTTTAATACAGAAAATAGAGTAGTAATGTGCGCTGAGCCTAAGGCAAAGTTCTGCCTAATGGGGAATCACCTGATTTTATTCAACTTTCATCTATCGTAAGCCCTGGAAAGTTACATGAGAAATCTGTATTTGTATATGAAACTGCTCTTCACTTATACTTAGCCCTCTCCTCCATAGGAGACATTACCTATCCTGTAGTGATCAGACATTGTACAGTAGTGCCCGGGACTACTCAACTCATTTGGAGGAATATTAGTACTAAATATGTGTGAAGGAGCCCTACGGAACTTTAATTTGTCAGCATCTCTTTCTCTTACACGTATTTCCTGGTACAGGATTTACAGATACTAGTAAGCATGCAATACAGTATAAGGTATATTTTACTTGCTGTGCCATTCTAATCCTACATGTTGAAACATCTGCTGTGCAGAATTTCAAGACTGTTAAGTTGAACAATTTCCATTTTCACTACAAAGTCTACTGTAGATGAAGATATGTTCAGGAAAAGAGTACTTTCACATTCACATTGAAGCACAGAACTGTTAAAGATCAAAGTAGGCCTGACCATTTCAATTCCTTTTTGGTGGATAAGAAAATCAACATATGATTAAAAGAATGTAAATGATGTGTAAATTATGTCATAAATTATCTTAGAAAATATTACTTTTATAACTGAATATAACTGACAGGCAAATGAAGACTTGTTATTTGGATTTTTCAGACAACCTTACTGTTGTATAGCAAGTGAAAAGTAAACACTGAAGTAATTTATGCAATTGTAGTAAGTTGTTTAGTCAGGTGCAGCAGAGACCATTGTTAGAACTTGTTTTACAGGCATTTAACATTTTCCTTAATAATCTAAAAGAGTGGGTTCACAGCATGCTAACTAATGAAGAGGTAAATCTAAATTGAAAGAAGCCACAAAACACAAGTGAGGACTAAGACATAATGTAACAGGACTGGAAATGTTAGAAAAATACAAAAATTTAAAAGATTTAAACTTGCAAATGTTCTGTCAGAGGTATCTTAATAAAAACTGCCCTATACAGGAGAGAAGTGAGTGGGAAACAAGCAAAGTGATAACACTGAAGTATAAAGTGAACTGGATATTAGTTGGCATGTGATGTAGAAGCTGCAAAGACTGCTTTGATTCTGTTCTTCCTGTGAAGAAGTCTGTCCCTTGGATAGCTTAAAGCAACTTTTAGGAGCTTAAGGACGGAAGAAGTCTCATGCATTCATTTATGGGAAAAAAATTTAGAGGGTTGCACTCAAGACCAGGCAAGTTGCAAGAGATACTGCACTTAAAAAAAAACCCATGTATATGGGTTTCAGATGTATATTCAGACATATACGAAGAATATAAAGATGAGAAGAAAAATAAACCAGGTAATTTTGATTTGGTAGGAAATCTTCAGTGAGGAAAAGAACTAATATGATTGGGATACTTTAGGCAATGATTCAACGTACCACTAGACAAGATAGTATAAAGAAATTTCTATTACACACGAGGATCAATGCTATCCTGCACTGATCCATCTCTATGATTTCATCTAACAGTTAAGGCAGTACCTTCTATATAACAGGAGTTGAACTTATTCCTAAGTCTCACTGGAGTGAGTAAGATAAAATGCTGTGGTGAAATTGAAGAACATCATTATATGAAATCAATGCATTCCAGTGCTTAGAGTTTTCCTGCTATGACTGCAAGACTGCAGCATTACACATGGTCCAACAATGTACTGTGGTATTAACAGGCATTTTCTGGCTGCTTTTAAACATTGAAAATGTAATTTATCTGTGCATTAATCCAAATATTTTATGGTACATTCCTTCCATTTTTTTCAGTTGTGTCAGCTGATATGTTATACTACACTACCTCTCACTAACACTCTTACCTCTCTGCTGTGGGTGTCGTAAATGACATACAGTAGTATTTGGGTAAAATCCTAGCAATTTAGGAGCCCCCATTCCAAGTTCAAAAGGAAGAGAGGTAACTCCAAACACCCGAATTTTGCTGTCAGCTCAGAGACAGGCCTTTTGCTATGTTCTGCTCCCTGTGCTCTGTGCTTTTTGCTGCTTTGTGTTTCCCAGAATGGGAACACTGGCCACATGACACAAGAGGCTGAAAGACTAGAAAATGTGGGGTGTGTTTAGGGCTGGCTGTTTTAGGACTTGAAGAATTAAAAAAAGGTGACTATTTAAGGATACACTATTTCTAAGTGACCCTGCAAGAGATAAATTTCAATGATTCTCTAAAGGTCTTTGCGTCAAAAGATCCCACTGATTTCAGTGGGATCCTTTAGCAACTAAGGATATAGTTCTGCGGCCATATTCTGTCTTTGGGCTCACTTTTGCAACTGTGCACAAACCCTCATTCATGGACTATCAGAATTGTCCTATTTCTGGTACATGATCTGAATCTCCCTGGGAACATCTTTCTTTGGTACAGGGTGCTCCAGGGAAACAGCTCTTATGACTTAAAATTATCTCTCTCATAGCTGGAGTACTGTGAACCACTGCTAAGAACTGAGGTTTGCACAAGCCACATGTGAGTAATATGCACATGATCACAACAGCTGCGAGGAAAGTTTACTAACCCTCTGTACCACTAAGCTGGGGTTGTAGGACTTTACTGGACAGCAGATAGGCCAAACAAGATAACAAAACATGTCCCACTAAGCAGAGGGGCAGAAAAGCATAGCTTTCTCCAAAGCAAATTTGCAATTAAAGTACACAATTTGTTACACAGCTTCCTGTACATGAGCAGCCATGGGTAGAAACTATGCTACAGATTCTAGCTGTGCCTTCATTTTTCTTAATCCAACAGTAACTATGTCATACACCCTTTGTGCAATACATATGAGTTCATGCCACATCTCCAGGGTCTCTGGTGGGTCTGAATACACATATAAATTTAGATATCTCAGTATACCTCCTTGAGGCAGCAAGGGCAGGCCAGAATTGTACATGGTTTTTATGGTGTGACATTAATTCATTTGTTATGGGTACTCTTCAATATCACCTTCTTCTTCCCCCCCTCCCCTTCTTCTTTCTTTTTTTTTTTTTTTTTTTTTTTAT
>NDXB01011953.1:76514-104800 GCA_002631895.1 Agapornis roseicollis
AAAAAAAAAAAAAAATAGATCCAAGAAATGTCCAAAAGAAATGAGCAACATTTAAGGGTTCTTTTTTCCTTTTTCTCTCTAATTTGTGTAACTGAAAATTAGTTCTGCATGAGTCAGAAAGAAATCAATAGATTGTTGCCAAATATTACAGACCCTTCTGATACAGGAATTATTCACAAAATGATACTGAGCAGTGATTCCAGAGGCACTGGCTTTGAAATCAAGAATGATCACTTAACTAGCAGCCTAATAAATCACCCTATATGTCCTGCAGGATGTGTTCTCCCTCTACAGGCATCAGGGCAGGCAGAATTGGATGCAATGTTTGCATTTTGTAGTGAGAACTCAGTTCAGACGAAGATGGCGATATTTAAACTCTTATAAAAATATAATGATAAGACATAGTTTTCAATTCAATGTTCATATTTCTAGAAATATATTGCACACTTGGCTGAAAACCAGATGATACTGAGGAACAATTACAAAAGCTGAACAAATATAAACCAAAAACCTCCAGTCATCTATAGCACAGAGTAAAGCAAACTTTGACATCAATGAGTTGCTAGCTGCCTTCTGATCAGAAAGATGTCTTGTGAGCTGGCTTAATAGCCTGAACCGATGGACAATCTGCATAAAAGGGACCATCATGCACTTACTTTCTTTTTAACTGTTTCAACACAAAGGGATCATAGAATCATAGAATAGTTTGGGTTGGAAGGGACCTTTAAAGGTCAACTAGTCCAAACCCCCTGCAATGACCATGAAAAGATTCTATTTACAAATTCATGTGAATATGTTGCCTATGTTCATATCTGCCTGATGATGTTCAACAGAACAAAGGTTTTTTTCAAGATGATAAATATTTTTTAGATCAAGAAATGGAAGAGTCTGATGCTGATATATGCTATGCCTTATTCCTTAATGTTCTGACAGTTTATTCTCTCTTCAGTCTTTCTCATCAGTTTTTAGCATCTTCTAATACAGACAGTCAGAGGATTAATTACAGAAAGGAGGAATGCAAACAATTTACTCCAGTAACTTACACAGAAAAAGAAACTATAAACGTTGTTTTACAGAAACTGATGATTGAACTACAGTTAAAAAAAAAAAAGAAAAAAAAAAACCAAAACTACCAAAATTGCTTTCCTGAAAAGACAAAGGCATTCAAATTCAGAAAGGTCATCAACTGGGTATTACCGGGTTTTGTAGAAAATACAAATACTCAAGGATATGGTCTGCTGGAGCCAATCTGTGTACTTTGATAACTTCAGCTGTTCTAGGTGATAGCTCTGGTGAAAATGATTTAGCTAAACCAAGGGTAATATGGCCATTACTTTAGAGACCAGCAAGTGTGGAAATTACGAGGGAGGTACAGTGGAATTCATTTCCATTCAGCCACCTTGCTCTTGTTAAGAGCAGGCATCAAGTACATGCACAGTCAGGAACTTTCATTTCTCTTGCTGTTCTTGCGCTGCCATCAAAAAACACCCAGCCATCTGGGGAGTAAGGGTAATGAAAAAAAGAGTGTGTGCGCATGTGTGTGTGTACAAGCAAGACTGAACTGGCTCAGAACCTCATTTGCTGTGAACTGATGCAGAACTGCCAGTGAAGCTGTGCCAAATTACATTAACCACAGGCCAGGTCCTCTTCTCATTTATTCCTACATTACATGACAGGTGAAAAATAAAGGAGAAGAGTGTTATTTAAGAGACTACAGGTAACTATTTCATGCTCCTCCTGAAGGCCTCATGCATTACATCCTCTTGGTCTTGACTGCCAGAACTATAGGAAATTGAGCTTATAGGTTGTGGCCCTGCAGGCTTTCAAAGAAGGTGTTTCTGTTCTTTCATTTAGGAAGTAGGTATTGTCCTTGGGGAATGTTATGTGAGGAACCTTGCTCTCTTTTGATTTGTATATTCTTCAGCCATGCAAGCTCTGACCCACCTTGCAAATATCCTTTTGGATGTTGGCTTTCCTCCCTTGTGAATACCGAACAGAAAGAAAAAGTCTTGCTGCATCCTGAAATCTTGTGATCTGTAAATCTAAGTCTCTGCTGCCCTGGGGACATTTCAATAATGTGAATCAAGTTCTATTTCACTTGTAGGCTAAAGATACAACAATGGTGAACCTACCTCCCAGTTTAAAGAAAAATCAATACAAATGTATCAAGAATCCAGGTACTTCTATCAGGGTTGCTACATATTTGGAATTTTTTTTTTTTTTATTTTATTTTTTTTTTCCCAGGGAAACCCTATCAGACTGGGTGAAGGGGATCCATGAATGAGAGAGTGCATACTCCAAAGGTATATTAGTCCACTGTGCAGTACATTTTAAGTTCAAAGACATCAGAAATTATAAGACAGGCCAAACTTTTATGTGCAGAAAAGAAGGATCTTTGGACAACCCTGTAACATTAAGGTGACAGACTTTCTTTGTCAGTATCACCTCTAACAGATTTGAGAAACACTGAATGAGTTTTAAGAACTAAGGACTAGATGGTTACCCATAGAAAATTTGAAGGAAATGATGGACATGTAGGAAATAGTAACTTTGAACCGAATTGACAGTGCTGACCTCAGATTTTCAGCTGGTCTATTATTATACTTCTCCGTGGAAACTTACAGCATCTGGGTGACTTGTTCTGAGTGACTTTTTTTATCTCACCACTTTTTATTTCACCTTCTAAGGAGTGACAGACCCTTCTCAATAAAAAAGTCACATCCCTAAAAATGATGCTGCATGTCCTTGGCATATGCAAAAGGACTTGACAGCTAAATCCATTTAGAAGCAAGTCAGGTATTTTAGACTTTTACAGTCAAGATGTTCACACACCATTTTATCAGACTACCAAAATTTTGCTGCAGGAAACCACTGATTTTCCAGAACAATTATCACTGTTCTCATGATTTTAAACTTCATGTGTCATACCTCACACATATCATGTCTCAAGCGTCAATCTCTTGCACTTGTTTTTCTAGCACTAGAGCAAATAATGTCATTGGCTGATGCCTGTGAACTATTGATTATTTACTTACTTGTTACTCTAGGTACCATGAAGATGCACCTAAGAGGGCTTTTTTTGAAGTATAGTGGTTACCTGTAATACTAGAGCAATTAGGCATACTTTTGTTATGTCTGAAGATCATCAGACCTAGCACCAAAGTTCGTATTAGGTTAGACACAAATAGAGCACTCTCTTCCACCCTGCATCCAATATATCATGAATTGCTGCACTTCTGTACAAGAAATTGACTCTGCACTCAGACACATTTCCAAAGTTTTGAAGCACTGGACAGTTTCAGCCACATGCTATATTGAAATCTTCATTGGTTGTCTAATTAATTGATACTTTTACTATGATTAAAATAGCCAGCAAATATTCTCCTAATTAAAAATCACCTCCAGATAAGTAAGAATACTGACTGGTGCTTTCACGTTGAACCCACTGATCTAAGTCACTCTTTGCTTGATAGTTTGAATATGAATTACATAATTTGGCAATTTAAAAGTAGATTTTTTTGCCTGCATAGGATAAACAACCACGTCTGAAATTTTGTCCATTTACAGAAATTATTTTATTATGATGGCTGCATAAAAAAACTGCACAGTGCTTCCTGTCATGAACTAAAACATAATTCTGTCTTCAATATATATCTTATTGCCCTTCTTTTTCCATCCACTGTGACTCTAAGAAGCCTGTCAGCTGTTTTCCCTGTATCTCTTCTTCCCCTAAACTGACATATCAGACTGATTTTAGCCTTCCTCAAGATCCTGGAGGCTGATGGATATCATAAAGTCCAGCTCTTCTGGACTCTTGTTAGAGTAACAAAAAGTTAACTCTGGTGGACTCTCACTCAGGATACATGCAAAAAACCTTCACAAGAAACTTGTCAGTTGAACTTCCATACAAATACAGGATGTGGAGGGAAAATAAGATTTTATCATATTTTTGTGGCTTTGCTGCTGAGTTTCAACAAATTTGACAAGAATCAAGCGGGTTCCAAGCTTATGAAGCCTTATTCTCTTTGTCTACATTTCTTCGTAAACTAGAAGAAACAGCAATCCTGTGAATACTGAAGTGATTAGTTAAGAAAAGTAGCCCCTACAACTTGAAAATAAACTCAAAGCAGAAGGATTTAAGGGAGTTTGTTAATTAAACAAATCATATCAAAAGGAAATATTTTCAAGAGTTTTCTATTGTGTAATGCAAACCTCAGTCTTCAATACTTTAAGAAAATATGAGCTGAAACCTCTTAGTTTTACTCCCATAGTTACTGTGACTGCACTCTGCTTCCTACAATGTATTCCACTGTAAACTCTCTGGATTATAGTCTGTAACTATGTCTAGTTGGAAGCTGAGTAAGATGGAACAATTTATCTGCCAAAGACCACAATCACCTTGAGTAAGTTCGTGAGACCAATGTAACCATACATAGTTCAGTCTGAGACCTCTGTATTTAATGTGAGGAAATGATAAAATGTCTCTGGAGCTTCTGAATAGCATTTGCTTGGCAGCGATACTGCTTCTGAACTGTGCTTGTATCATGTCCCTTCAGTCTGCAAAGCCCAAATATTGGAAACAGTGGGATAAAATCACAAGCACAGCAGCAGATTGTGCTTTTGACAGAGTGAATGCTTCTTAATCACTCCTCTAAACACTACTGCAGACTTCTATTTCCAAATGCAGCATGTGAATAATAGATGTAGCAGTCAGAAATTTAAAAAGAATTAAAAAAAATAAATTATCAACTAAAGATTATGTCTGTTGCAGGAAGAAGACGTGTAACTGAGAGTGAGCATGAACCACACAATGTACCATGCTGCTATTTTAGATATTAGTACGATCTCCAAGCATAAGACAAAACTTTTGGCACTGTCAGTGAAAGTCCTCTAGGAAGGCATGAATTGGAGCATAGAGAAACTGCAATCAGTATGACAGCTTTATTCTAACTAGTGACATGAAAAAGATATTCATCCACACTGAGATATGTTATGATGAGATCCAAAAAACACAAAGAACAAAGTCTCCTAAGGCTTTGGTGCTTAGACACCTGTCTTGTAAGAACAATTTGATTCAAAATGGGATTACTAAACCTGTATGAAGTGCCTAAATGCTTCTAAAGCATATAGGCAGCCCAGTGATTTGCCATTGGATCTGCCTGTCTGTTGACTGGTCACACATAAAATTTGGAGAAAAGAAGAAAGTATCTCAGGTGTCTTGGGTAACCTACTAAGGGAGGTTTTGATTTTGAAAATGTACCAAATTTCCTTCTCAAGAGCAACTAACCAATAATAAAATTGTGCCAGTGCTATAAGAATAGAGGGAAAGCAGGGAATAAGCTGTTCCTATACAATCATTAGATATACCAAATGTAATAATCTGCTTATAGTGATATTTTTGTCCCTCTGCCCAAAGCAACTGAAGATTTTTTCTGACAAACCTTTAATGCAAATAACTGTAACTTCATTAAGACTAAGAGGGATACAGCTTTTCCATCCTAGCTGTATAAAAAAATTTGTTTGTTTTGCTACAGCTACAGGGTAAAGGAGAAGCTGTTTGTAAGTCTGTGTCTAACAGTTAGTATCTGGGATGTGGCCATGTCTCAGGCAAAGTACAGTATCTTGAAATCCTCAAACAGCAGCACAGACCAAGAAATGCAAAATGTTCTAGCCACACAGAACTTCAGGGACATTTAGTTAATTGGGCAAATGCATCTGGTGTACTAGGAAATATATGTCAGAACACTTTCACAAGATGCTGTGAGAGCCCTCAGAAAGAGCCCCTCACCTCTTTCAGGAACTGATAAAGCCTATCACCATCTACAGGATAAAAGGAAAGAGCAATATCAAATGAATCACAAGTACAGCTTCCTGCCATGCTAGTGAAATAATACATCCTTGACAGAAGCCTTTCATAAGGCCATTTTAAAAGAAACGAGAACAAGCTGAAAGGAGAAAAGAGACCACCAGTAGAACAGTGGTGTTACTGTAATTTTTTTTTATCACTGTCACACTGCTTTGTCATTAGATTAGGTGTGCTTTCCTGCCTTCCCCTTCCAGGAGCTGCCAACTAATTTAGAGAAATGAGGTATAAAACTTTAACATCTACCTCTTAGATTTAAAAAACCCCAAACCCACAAAATAAGCAAATCTAGGGACAAAAACCTGATCTGTTGTTAGTCAGTTTCATAAACATAAAGAAATATGGAAAGGGGGTTCTACTTTTGTAAGCTATGAAATATAACTCCTCTTTGCTGGTATGTTTTGATTGTTCTTGACAACAATGAAAGATATAACCTCTGATGAAGATAGTGAAATGATTAGATGCAAATTTGTTATCTCCTAATGAGATAGGATAGCTGATGAAATCTAAGAATCCAGTAAGAAAAGCACAATGAAAAATACGTTTCTTGGAACTTTTAATTCTGATAATTATCTAGACAAGACACATCTACTTATCTAACTGAAAGATTTTGTAATCTAAATGCTGAGATTGGGAATTTAATTGGCTTTTACAAATTAAATGAAGGGTACAGCAGAACAACCATATTTTTCACAATTAAGTACTAAGGTGCTATCTGTTGTATTCCATATATAGCCATACTACAGGTGTCAGAAATTGTATTGCTATTAAAAATGTTTTAGTGGTATAGTATACTCAGGTCTGCCTAAAATGCCCTTCATATATTTTTTTTTTCCTCTCTACAAATGCCCTTTCTGAAGGAGGAAAAGTGTGGAACATCTGCCCCTTTGCACAGCTCTCATACATAATGCAATTACTATGATTTTCTGCACCTCAAAAGTGCAGCCATTTCCCATAACTACATGGAAAGAAAATGACCCGAATTCAAATTACTGTACAAGAGACAGACCTCACTAACATAGCCCTTATTACTTAAGATGACAGCGAATAACTACAGATAGCATTAATATTTTCAATATAGGTGGTTCTATGTTCGATTATTAACCAACCCTACCTCATGTTCCCTTGGACACTAATGACTTCTGATAATGTGACTCAGGAGATCTGAGAAAAACTGTAATATTGGTCCCATCAGGAATTACCTACCTAGGTAAGGGGAAGACAATATGCCACGGATATATGCATAACTTCAGCCCATGTTAACATCTTATTTGATGTAGCTTTAGCTGTTAAAGTGAAGAAAGCAGAAAAAATGTAAAATCCTGCAGCATTTGGAGCTTTTCCTGTTAGTTTCTTAGCAATCATTGCTAAACAAATCTGGCATTCAGACACAAATGTTTTGCTTTGCAGAAAAATGCTGGAAAAACATTATTAAAAATGTCAGGAAAATTGTTGTATCTATAAATATTGTAAACATTGAAAAAAAAAAGGGAAGAAAAGCAATTCAAAGCAGATGTTCTCGATATGTCTACCTGAAACTTCTTGTAACAAAGTTCTCTCTCCACTTCATCGATCTAAAGCTTTAATTGGCAGACAGTAAAGTCTGATGGGAAAATAATGGTCTTTTAAATACCTGGGAATGAAAAGCAAATTGAGTTAGCACAGTGTAAGAGGCAAGTAATTACATAATGTCAATCCTGTTTTATACAGTTCAGTCTTTAAACAGCATTCAAAGAAAAGACATGTCTGGGAGAAAATATGAATCTCCTTACTTCAAGTGACTCATGTGCTCTTTTCCCAGTAAGAAGTTAGGGCTATTACATGTAACAGCAGGCTCTTTGCTTAAGGGTTTCTCAAACGCAGCTGTTGCTGCTGTTAGCTTGTGACTATTTAAAATTTCCTCTACTTCTTGTCAAATCCAAATGTCAGTCACTAGCTAAAACAGTACATGTCTTCATTGGGCAACTTCCAAAATGATCCTCTCCACAGAAAAAGCTTCTATTATCTCAGCTAAAAGCTCCCACAAAAAGTAGCCATAAAATTAAAACACTGATTGACTTTTCAAGGATACTATGCAACTGCATATTTTCATTGACATAATATTTAATAATTTCCTGAAATGTAAGTAAATCAACTGAAAACAAACAAAAAAGAGGAGTTTTGAATGGCTCCTGCCTCACTTCTTCACTGATTCTGCACTTCTCAGTTTCTGGTGTCTGCTGTGTTTGTACCATCACTTGGCCTTATGCCACGTACTTTGCTTTAGCAGGATTTCACCTAACAGACTCAACATGAGAGAAGGTGTCTAGAAAAGGGGGCAAAACCTGACAGGAAGCCAGAACTCAATAGCAGATGTCAGCTAATTTTTCTAAGCAGGATTGTCATATGGTACTCTAAATTTTCCAAGAAATATTACCTATTAGTTTAACCTTGAGTAGTTTGCATTTTGCATTGTCCCAGGCGCAAAGATTACCCAGCAGCAATCACTCCTCTCCATTCTATATAGGAAAGAGAAGATGATCCTGGTTCACAGTGGTACAATTACTAGAGCAAATTTCAATTATGTGCAAAGACATGATCTCAGAATCCTTTGCGTAAGTAATGCACCTAAATATATTCTCAATAGGATCACAGACACTGAGCTGATAAAGAAGGAATTGAGAACAGCTATTACTATCATGATTTTATTTTATTATGGGCCTCCACTGTTGCTCCTAACAGGGTGAATGCAATTAAGTTATGGTACGGTACTGGGTATCTCAAAAGATTTTAACCTCTAACCACTCAGCTTCCTCCAAAGAGGGAAGGATTGCATGTGTCTCCAATTTAGGTTCATAGTGAATATGAATCTTTTCTTCTGTCAGGGTGCCTACAGTCAGCTAGAGGACAATGTTTGGCTCTTCTTTTGCATTTTCTTTCTTCTCTTACTGATTTCAGAACAAATGAATTCAGCACTGTTGCTGCTCAGTCTCCTTTCCAGAAGCCAGCTTATTTTATATCTGGTGCAGAAAGGCAGCAGAAAGGCAACAGATAGGGTGCCTTTCTGATAGTTTCCCAACACTTGAACTACTCATCTTATGCTCAAATCCTACTTGCCACCTCCTTTCCTCAATGTTTTCATGGATTTTATACAGACCTATATAAAAGTACATATTTCCCCTGCTCTCACTCCACTAGAAGTTGAATGCATTAAATCTTTCCTTCAATTTCCTCTTTCTTCCCCACAGCTACTACAAAAGAATACACGGTAACCCTTTCAGTTTGCTTTGCTACTGACACCTCTGACTCATTATACCATGCACAATTTTGAAAGTGGCAGGGATCAACTGACTGCCTACTCACCAGTGTGCCAATGACTCACACTTGCTCACCTGCCCGATACATCGGTCACTCGTCACAACTGGGAATTTTCTTACAATTTTTTTCAAACTTTTTAAAAAAATCCACAAATTTAAGTTATTTTATTCACAGCAAGTAACTGCAGTACCACAGTTCAGCTCTTGCCATGTAGAACTGTTACAGAAACAGTTCTTGCTAAGTATTTTCAAACAAAATTTGTTGACATACAGGCCCCGACTAGTAAGGAGGAAAATAACGGCTAGCTAGTGAAGAGGTAAGAATTGTGAGGTCATTGGCATCCACCTGCTGTGGTTTAGTAGTCTTAGAAAGTATTACAGAGGCACATAAGATAACCTTCTATAACAGAATTCTGTTAGACTCCAAATATAATTGTTTTGAATTAAAACTATTAATAAAAATCACATACAAAGTGAGCAAGTGAGAAACAAATGTCAAATGTTGTGAAAGACAATTTTCACCCATCACCTGGAAGTGAATATCTGTTACACAGATCTAAATGAAGAGTTATCAAAGGATTTTGAAGAGCAAGCATGCTACATTTGCAAATTATGATTTTGTTAACCTTAAGTACCTAAAAGGGTTTCTTTTTTCAAAGCTAATAAATGAGGTAAGCCTTCTCCTTATAGAAACTTCAAAACAATGAGAATCAATCATATGAAGAATTCTTTTAGAACAGAACTACATTTATGTGGTCTTTAAGAGGAAGTTACTGACATATTCGAGAAAAATGTCCTCACCAATAAATACCTGAAACAGCATGCAATCACAGAATCATCGAATAATTAGGGTTGCAAAGGACCTTAAGATCATCTAGTTCCAACCCCCCTGCCATAAGTAGGGACACCTCACACTAAACCATGCCACGCAATGACTCAAGGTATTCCATGTCTGTAGATCTCCAGAAGTTTTGAAGTGTGTTGACCTAAGACATGCATATGTTTATTCTGAAAAAGACATTTGGACTCTAGGCAAACAAATAATACAGTATGAGCCTCCTGGTGACTGGAAAATCAGACTTGTTAAGGGGTGAGTAACTCAAAACAAATGTCCTTTTCTTTTGTTTGTTTTCCAGCTATTCATATCTCCTTATTCTTTCAAAGAACAGTTCCTACCTTGACATTTGCCTCAGAGGCCAAACAATATAAAATAAACTGAACTCTTACTGTTCAATTAACTTTTACTCCTGAGGCTGCTTACTTTTTTAATACTTAAGAGTGCAGATGAAACAAAAAGTTTGCAGCGTATGATAAAGTGTTTAAAAAAATGTCAGTAACTTTAGAAGCTTCACTTTCAAAAGTGTTATAGAACTTTTGAAAGCCAGCTGGAGATCCACCCATCATTTCAGTGGGCACTAGTTAATGAAGTCTTGGTAGAACCAAGTACGTTTTGGTTTAGTGGTACAAACTAGTTGTTTCTAGTATCATGTATCGTATTTGCATGACAAGGTTTTGGCCATGGAGGTGCTATAGGGGTGACACCTGTGAGAAGCAGCTAGAAGCTTCCCCTGTGTCTGATGAAGCCAGCACCAGCCAGTTCCAAGATGATCCCACCGCTGGCACACTTGTGATGGTGGTAGTACCTCTGAGATAACACGCAGGGGAAGAGTGTGAGGAGTCCTCCCCCTGAGGAGAAGGAACAGCCAAGACAATGAGATAAACTAACCGTGTCCCTCATTTCACATCCCCCTGCACTTCTGTGGGGAGGAGGTAGGGAATTTAGGTGTAAAGATAAACCCAGGAAGCAGGGAAGGGAGGGGAAAGGTGCCTGAAGATTTGGTTTAATTTCTCATTATCCTACTCTGATTTGATTGGTAATAAATTACCCTAATTTCCTCAAGTTAACCCTGTTTTGCCTGTGATAGTAGTTGGTGAGTCATCTCTCCCTGTCCTTATCTCCACTCATGAGCCTTTCGTTATACTTTTTCTCTCCTGTCCAGTTAAGGAGGGGGTTTTATGGCTTTGATGGGAACCTGCCATCCAAACAACCTCCACACATTAAAAACTACTTTTGTAATAGTTTTAAAAAATTAATAGACAAGCTTAACTTGGTTAAATTATGTTTAAAGCCTGAATTTCTTGAATTATTTTTGAAAATGTCACCCAGACCTTGAAGACCTTCATCACCTACTTGTTTGAAAACGATGCCTCTAAAGACATCTGTAAAATCCTTTCCTTCATTATATCTGTATCTCTCTATTACAGATGAAAGAGAATTGAGGTCTAAACAAACAGTAAGACTCTCTGCAGTCACAAACATGACTTTATCTGGTACATAATCAAACCTACATTACCATTAGTCTTTTAGGGAAATGAACAAAAATGTGATGATCTTCATTACCCCAAGGATTTTGTTTACTAGGTGTTTATTTAATATAAGGAACTTGTTCTGAAGATGGAAACAATAATTTCTCCTTAAGGAACAGATCACATAGTTAGGGATCTGAATGCAGAATTGACAAGGAAATGGAGATGCTGACACTCCCTTTTACCTACAGACTGGTTAACAATTGTGGCACACTTGCAGGGTAAGTATTTCTTGTTCCCTAAGGGATTTGAAGCCACATCTCTTTTGTAAATTACTTAGCATGCTCCAGCAAAGTCTAAAATGGGATTTCCATCCCACTCAGAGGTGAACTGTCTAATTTCTGGAACTGGAAAAGCTTTCTTCTATTCTAGAACATGTGAAGTTTACAATGTATTCCATGTGCACCAAAAAAATGGATGGAGGAGCACAATAGTTTAGTTTGAGCAGTCTGCATTTTACATAAAAAGAGTTAACTTCAGAAGGCACAAGTAATGACTAGCATTATGGATTTTATTGACCCTGTGTGCAGAATGCCTCTATAGGCCATTTACTGTGGGCAGAACACAGCCTGAGCTGCTCCTATATCCACTCCTTAGCACAGAGGACAGAAAGCTGCAACTTGAATTCAGACAGTGCTGCTTCCTAGGGTTTAATATTTAGCAAAAGGGCTTCATCAAAAGGAGTGTGACCAGCAGGTCAAAGGAGGTGATCCTGCCCCTCTACTCTGCTCTCATGAGACCTCACCTGGAGTATTGTGTGCAGTTCTGGTGTCCTCAACATAAAAAGGACATGGAACTGTTGGAACAAGTCCATAGGAGAGCCATGAGGATGATCAGGGGACTGGAGCATCTCCCATACAAAGACAGGCTGATAAAGTTGGGGCTGTTCAGCCTGGAGAAGACAAGGCTGCGTGGAGAGCTCATAGCAGCCTTCCAGTATCTGAAGTGGGCCTATAGGGATGCTGGGGAGGGACTCTTCATTAAGGACTGTAGTGACAGGACAAGGGGTATCGGGTTAAAACTTAAACAGTGGAGGTTTAGATTGGATCTAAGGAAGAAATTCTTTATTGTGAGGGTTGTGAGGCACTGGAATGGGTTGCCCAGGGAGGTTGTGAGTGCTCCATCTCTGGTAGTGTTGAGGGCCAGGTTGGATGAAGCCTTGGGTGGCATGGTGTAGTGTGAGGTGTCCCTGCTTATGGCAGGGGGGTTGGAACTAGATGATCTCAAGGTCCTTTCCAACCCTAACTATTCTATGATTCTATGATTCTATAAAAGTACCTTTTTTTTTTTTTTGGTTAAGTTTAACTATTTTGAGGTTAACAAAGACCCAGCCCATTCCAAGATTCAAACAATGCATGATCCAGGGGTTTGGTGTTTTCTTTGCATACACAGCATTACTAGAGGCATCTTTGAGTTTCTTGATATACAGGTAAACTTATGCGCTGCAATAGCTTTACATGAGTTGTATCCCTCCTTTTACTATCCTGGTGTCCATGGCTAAATTGGGAAGTTTAACACAGGTACTAGCAACAACTCTCAGAAATCCTTCCGTGAAATGCACAGAAAAATCTTTGTGGCTGCAAATATATGGCATCTTAGGTATACAGATTTTGCCCAGACAGCTAGCTCCATACGTCTTTTGCTGTTTTTTCTACTTATTTTTTCACAACAGATGATTTCAGAAAGACAAGAGATTTGCAATATGCAAACGGGCAGGCAAGTCATCAGGAGAGGTGTAACATTCTCAGGCATACCCACCAAATTGAATATAGGAGTGGGGCTTGTCCTGGACTGCTGGAAATATTTTAAATTGGTACTTTATATATCCATTAAATGGTTCTGAAAAAGTGCAGCGAAAACTTTCATTAAAATTCCATCTTTGCTTTTTCAATGATTTTTTTTTCTTTTTACAGAAGATTTTATTTCCATTTCTTCCAGTTTGCAGGCCCTGAAAGCTCAGTGTGGAGCCTGAGAATCAAGCAGATTCTTTCCTAGTCTATAAATAAGTATTACCTGAAAAATAACCTTTATATCTGACTCCACTGTCCCGTGGTTAGTCAAATTCCTTACCTGAGTGGCTTAAACTATCTGAAATTTCACAAGCAACCTGCTGATGCAGAAAACTGAATAGAACACAGTTTGCCCTCTCTCAGCTCTCCTGGATCTTGAAAGTGCAACTACAATATAAAGGATTGAAATAAGTGCAGTTACATCTTCCTTTTTGACTTCCAAGTTACTGCAGAATTCGAATGCATAGATTTCAGTCAGAAAGTTTCATTGGAGATGTTCCAATATAATAGTATTTTAAACAAACAAACGAAAACCCCTAAGAGTGAAGAATTTATGAAAAGAATGAGAAATGAAAATTCAGAACACAAGCAGAAAACTTTGAAGCCTTTAAAAAGTTTACCTAACAAGCTGATAAATTTTCTTGAACCTGTGCTATTTTCTGAACCTGAGGGAAGTTTTCTCCAGAAGTAGCCGACTAAGTAAATCAATCTTCTACATTAGTCTTGACACAGATTGGAAATAATTTATTTAACCACAGTTTTAAAAGTGTACTTCAGTTTCAGGACCAATTGATCTTTTTAAAATGCACTGTTGGGAGGTATCAAACCCCAGGTTAATATCTCTGTCTTCTTAAATTATGTGCCTGCCTTAATGCTATGATTAACAGTGCTGAAAAGCATGGACAGTTATTTTGACTGCTAGTGGCTGATGCCAGTTTCCCAGTGTTGTTTTCCTTGTTTGTTTTGGGATTTTTTCCCCCCTTTTTAATTGTGTTGTCCCTTTCCTTTGAGGAGGATTGAAGATCTTTTTAAGTTCCTGAATCACACATTAGATATCAAGACCAAGTTTCATTTGAGCAATACAACCCTGACGACAGTTTACACAGCATCACTTTGGGCAATACAACTGAAAGCTGATCAGATATAAATGATTTGCAAGCCTAGACACTCCTCATGACAGGTTTATAGAATCATAGAATAGTTAGGGTTGGAAAGGACCTTGAGATCATCTAGTTCCAACCCCCCTGCCATAAGCAGGGACACCTCACACTAAACCATGTCACCCAAAGCTTCATCCAACCTGGCCTTGAATACAGCCATGGATGGAGCACTCACAACCTCCCTGGGCAACCCATTCCAGTGCCTCACAACCCTCACAGTAAAAAATTTCTTCCTAATATCCAATCTAAACTCCCCCTGTTTAGGTTTTAACCCCATACCCCTTGTCCTGTCACTACAGTCCTTAATGAAGTGTCCCTCCCCAGCATCCCTATAGGCCCACTTCAGATACTGGAAGGCTGCTATGAGCTCTCCACGTAGCCTTGTCTTCTCCAGGCTGTACAGTCCCAACTTTATCAGCCTGTCTTTGTATGGGAGATGCTCCAGTCTCCTGATCATCCTCGTGGCTCTCCTATGGACTTGTTCCAACAGTTCCATGTCCTTTTTATGTTGAGGACACCAGAACTGCACACAATGCTCCAGGTGAAATCTCATGAGAGCCGAGTAGAGGGGCAGGATCACCTCCTTGGACCTCCTAGTCATGCTCGTTTTGATGCAGCCCAGGATACGATTGGCTTTCTGGGCTGCTAGTGCACCCTGAAGCTGGCTCATGTTCATGTTCTCATCGACCAACATCCCCAAGTCATTTTCTGCCACTGTTTCCTCTTCTCTTGTTTCTACAGTTTCAGATCCAAAAGCTACTGTAGAGTGCTACTGCAAATGGGGACATGACAGTGGGTCTATTTTAAGCTTGTAACATTAAGAACAAACAATAGTGTCAGCATGTATATATATATTCAAATTTTTATCAACACTTCTTCTATTTGCCTAATGATTTCTCAAAAATACATTTCTGTGCTTGTGGGCTTCAAATATTAAATATCAAAAGTAGCTGTTTCTTCAAATGAACTGCTAATAAGAGCCTGTCAGAATACATGTGAGTGTAAGAAATTTTCATCCTCTGTAGTGATCTGAATAAAAACCTTGTTGTTCCAAGCCATAAGGTTACTTTGTTAGTGTCTAAAGTACACAGAAATAAATGAATACATTACATTCACATCTACAAGCAGTTTCTCATCTATGGCAGATATAGACCGGGAAACTTTAAAGAAGTTAATTCAGCTACTGTGCAGTGTAGGGAACTCATGTAGATTAGACACATTATGCCTTCCTCCCTTGGCACAAGTGAAATTTCTGCTTTTGATGCATCTTAACTCTGCATCAAGTTGGACCCTGACAGGCTTGAGAAGTCAGCTGATGTGATGTCTAACAAGGCCAATGCACATGAGTCAGGGAAATCACAAGCATAATTACAGGCTGGGCAGAGAATGGATTCAGAGTAGCCATGAGGAGAAGGACTTCGGGGGTGTTGGTTGATGAGAAGCTCAACATGATCCGGAAATGTGCACTTACAGCCCAGAAATCCAACTGTATCCTGGGCTGCATCCAAAGGAGTGTGACCAGCAGGTTGAGGGGGGTGATCCTGCCCCTCTGCTCCTCTCTTGTGAGACCCCACCTGCAGTACTGCATTCAGCTCTTGGATCCCCAACAAAAGGGACCTGGAGCTGCTCGAGTGAGTCCACAGGAGGCCAAGAAGATGATCAGAAGGCTCAAGCACCCCTCCTATGAAGCTGAGAGAGCTGCGCTTGTTCAGCCTGGAGAAGAGAAGGCTCTGGGAGGACCTTAGGACAGCTTCCAGTAGTTAACGGGGTATAGCAAAAATCTGGAGAGAGACTTTTTACAAGGGCATGTAGTGACAGGTCAAGTGGGAATGGTTTTAAACTGAAAGAGGGTAAATTATTATATATTTCTACTTGAAGCTACCTCTCCACTTTGCTGAACCCTATATGCTAGGATGAACTGAAATTACATATGCTGACATGCTTAAGGACTGTTTGAATGAACCAAGAGTATACAAAGGAAAACTATGTTCACAGCCATAACCTTACATCCATATGCACCAGAACAAAGTAGTAAGTATGTTTCTTTTGGCATTTTGAAATAGATATTCAGTGGATTTTTGACAATTACTTGTTATTAATATTAAGTGATAAGACAAATTTATCACTCAGCATGGTACTGAATGCTGAACTTAAACATCCACTGCAAAGAAATAACTATGTCTCAGCTAATTCACTATTTTTTAAAAAATGTAAGCTTGGTGGTGAGGAATGAGCAAGAAAAAATAATAATAAGAGCATTGTGTAATGTTTCAGTCATATGAGTTTTTCTTAGCCAGAACAACAGAGCAAATGCTGAAAAAGCAAGTAGAGGAAAAGGGTAATTAAAATCATCACTGCATAAAATCAGCTATGGGTCAGAGAAGTATTGATACGTTCATGTTAATGATGACCCATTGTTGATACGATGTTAGGAAAAGGCTAAAGCAAGGTATGGTAGTTCTTCATTTTCCCTTTAGCTACAAGGATGACAGAGAAAGCCTCCCTACTGGTATTTAGCCCCTTTCTTTTNGATGACCCATTGTTGATACGATGTTAGGAAAAGGCTAAAGCAAGGTATGGTAGTTCTTCATTTTCCCTTTAGCTACAAGGATGACAGAGAAAGCCTCCCTACTGGTATTTAGGCACTTCCTATTTAGAAAGCTTGAAAGAACTAGGGCCAAATAATTTTTTTTCTGGTTTGATATAATCTACAAATATATCTATACTGTTTAGTCTGAATTACTTCTGTGAAAAATGGGACCTTTACAGAAACTGAAAGTTGCTATTAAAATGCTATACAGGAACAAATGCACCTGTTTACATGAAATCTAACAATAAAAATGTGTCACAGTTTCTCAAAAAGCTAGAGTAGGCATATTGCAGCACTAAACTAATAACATATATTTCAATATAGATATTGAAACATTATATGAGAATATGGATGTATTATATGTATTGCATTAGTATATGAATTACCAGTAACAGGTAAAATTATGGAGAAGGTCATTCTGGGAGTTACTGAAAAACACTTGAGAGACATTGCAGTCATTGCTCGTAGCCGGCACTAGTTCTTGAGGGGAAAGTCCTCCTCTTATGACAAGGTCACCGATCTTGTTGACTAGGGGAAACTTGTAGATATGTTTTGGATTTCCATTTATCTATTTATTTTAGCAAAGCTTTTGATTCTGTTTCCCACAGTATTCTTAACATACAGCTAGACAAGTCCATAATACATTGGGTTTGCAATTGGTTGATGGATCAGGCTCAAAGAGTTACAGTGAATGGAGTTCCATCAGGCTGGCAGACAGTCACCAGTGGTGTTCCCCATGGCTTGATTTCAGGGCACCAAGACAGTCAAAGTTCAAGGATGATCTTAGGCATATGCTTCAGTTGTAGGTAGTTCTGTGAGGAGCAGGGAGTTGGCTGGACTTGATGATCACTATGGGTCTCTTCCAACTTGAGATATTCTATGATTCTATAATTATATTTCATTATAATGGTAATGGTTAGTTGTGATGATCCCAAAACATAGCATAAGTTTTAGTGTTGACTTGAGCATATACTTATTACTAAAAAAACCAGTCAAACTTACAGGTATATAAACTCTTCCCCAGAGACTTTTTCTTATAAAGCAAAACTTCGGATTTACACTTCAGAGTCAAAGCTCTGCTTTTGGTTTATCATTTAATAATTTTTAAAATGTATAGACATATTTAAAAAACATATAGTAAAGAATAATCTTGACCACTTACAACAGCATGGCTTGGGAGCACATTCATTTTCCATGGTATTTATTTACCAAAGTGGAAAGCCAAAGTGGTGATCAAGTCAAACACAAGTCACAAGTGAGCTTGGCTGAACAACCTTATGCATTTTAAAATTTTCTTCAAGTGCCAGAGCTCCAGGGAGAGAAATACAGTAAATGTGAATGAAATTATAACAACAGCAAAATGTAATTTTTTATTAGCCTTGTACTTCGACACCTAACCTTACAGGACTGCATTGATCAAATGGTCCCTGTTAAAGAACAAAGGATTGTGTTCATTAATGTTCAGACTTTGATAATGTGTACCTTGTCCCATTGTTGCAGTCAAATTCAAGGTGATCTTTATGATGTCTTTTCAGATAGCATGTAACTGCTATTCTCCACAATGTTTTTGCAACTATAAGCACTAGGCAAGAATAAATACAAATCCTGGTCATATCAAGGACATTTTGAAAGAGTACCCTTGTATCTATTCCCCAGAGGCACACACTTCATGCAGATAGCTCCAGTAATCCAGGAATTTAGAGGACTCATCTGGATAATTTTGTTCCTTGTCTTGACTTTCTAAGTTTCAAGCTGGGAGAAAGGAGGATAGAAAGGCAGGGCCTTAGAGCAGGGTGCTGCCTTATACATTGACTATGCTGAGCACTTTTCTGGGTTTTTTCTAGCCCTATAGAAGGAATGGGCAGAGAAGCAGCGCTCTAAGAAATGTGTAACTCCTTAATTTTAGACACGGAGAAGAAAAAGTAGCAATTTACAAACAATTAATTTAAAACAGGTTATAAGAAAAAAAAATACCCAAAATGTGCATCTATACATCTAATGACACAAATTCCACATATGCACATACATAAAAATACATACACTTCACAAAAAATCCTAAGTCTTTTGGCTTAATAATACCATGTCATTTTCCTGAGGTTAATAATGTTAACCAAATTTTCTCCTGCACATGTACCTGGGCATGAGAAGCAAGATATTTCTTCAGCCCCTCCTTTTACAGAAAAGAATAAATAACTGATTTTTGGCTTCCTGGCTGAACCAGAATATCATGAAAACCAGTTTCAACCTAAGAATTTTTCCAGGGTATTTTTTGGGTTCTTTTTTTGTTTCACCTTATTTACTTTCAGACTTACTTAGGTAACTCCAAAACAGAAATATTTTTTTTTTTCAAATATAGATTGAAATGCTTCCTTTACTTAAAAACGTATTGTCATTTCTTCACATAAAAGCTGTTCTTTCCTTTCCTACATTTGTCAGTGTGATTTATTTATTTTTTTTAAATTTTTCCCCTGACTTACAAGCATTTTTTTTTCACTCTGCTCTGCATGGCAGATCTGCCTACAGTGTTTTTCTGTTATGAACTCAGCTCCCAGCTATGCTATTCATTCATGGATAAATGTCATTCCCATATATTTTGAGTAACATTTTCTCCTTTATATTTTTCTTCCACTGAAAATAATCACTGCTCCTTCACAGGATGTAAATATTTTCTTTATAACTACAGTGTGAATCTGAAGCTGTTTTTAATCTCTGTGTTACTGAAATTCTGCTTAGCAACCATAAGGATCTTGCTTCCCCAATGCAGCAAATGATAACTGCTTTCCGGCTGGGTAGCATGGGAGCATCAGTTCTAATGGTGTAAATATAAATGTCTACAAGTTGCTTGTACCTTAGGTAATTTTTTTTTTAAGTAGGGCTATACAAATGGTCTGAAGTTTGGTGGAATAATTAAAATGCCTTATTAAAGAATTTCAACTGACTAGCTTAGACTACAACAGTGAGTACACAAATCACTTGGAGAGCAAAATTCAGCCATTTTTATTACCTATGGTCTAGCTATTTCAAGACAGATGCACAAGATGGAGAATTCTTCATTATGTTCAGAGTTAATGGTGAGATGCCTTATTCTTCCCTCCACCCATAGATACTGCAGTATTTAGCATGCTTTCCCTTGCTACTGGGTAGCTCCTGCCATCTTTAATCTTCTGTACGCAAATCTTAGTAGCACTGGCTACACTTGCCAATGTTAATATACAAAATTTTGATGAAGTTCAGTATTTCTCTGCAAAAGCTCCCTAAAAATAGCATTTGGAAGCTCCACATGCACTTTTTCTCTTAATGATTGACGTTCTTAATGCACTTGGTTTAAAAGTAAAAGGAAAGAGTTCATTTTTTCCCTGTTAGCTTTGTAAACTCAAAACACTCATACGGTCCCACTGGGTTCTTTTCACATAGTATATTATCACCTGGAGTAGGGCCTTTAAAACAGGAGCTTTTAAAACCCTGGTGACATCCTCTGCTAAAGTCATGTAACATGGAATTCTCAATATTTATGTTTGTGACATCCAGAGAGCAAATATTTGTCCTTGAGTTCCTGGAATCAACCAAACAGTATCAGTTCTTATTTCTCCTGATAGAAGTTGCAGTCTTGACCTTCAGTGAGGTTTCTGATACCAAAAATACAAGCATCAGTTCCATAACGTGACACACTTTTTGCTAGAACAAGTGAGGAGCGGCTAGAATGAGCTAAGCTATTCTGCTCAAGCTGAGTCTGGGAAGCTAACAGAATGAGCTAATTTAGATTTATTTTTTTTTTTTTGGGGGGGGAGGGGCCTGTTGGAAAACAATAGACTCAACAACATGAGACATTGTCAAAATGATTTGCATTTAAACAGTGACAAAAATAAACTGTGGTATTCTGAAATTCAGCAACAGCAGTGGTAACCAGAATAGTCTCTTCTACATGTCCTCATCCCTCGCTAGATTTTTACCAATTTGTCCTTTAGGCCTGTGTTGAGTAGAGACCTCACTAAACTTTACTGTCCATAGTAGACGACTCTAGTTTAGTAGCCATGACTTTTTTTCATTGTCAAAAAAACATCACAATGAATAATGAACCAAGCACTGAAAGACAAAAAAGACATTTTTTCCCCCACTGCTATATCCTATTGAGTATTTAAATATACAAGAAGTTTGTGGATTCTACATTTAAAAGATAGTCCAATTTTTGTTTACTTGCTTCTGAAATGAGGCCAAAAAATACACATAAGAGAAAAAACTGTTATGTCTATCACAAAGAAACAGCTAATTAAATGTTAAAAGCAGAAGTCACTTGACTAAATAGTACAGTACCAGCTGTACAACCACATATATGCATTGCATTTCTTGTAACTAGTTAGATGTATTATAAAACTGTAAAAGATTGACATACATAGCAAAAGGTACAAGCCATGACAACAACTTATACACATATCAGAGTATCAATTTCCAATGATAAAAAAGTCGGCCAGTATGTTTGATTTCCACTTGTATGAATGTGTCCCCCCTACAAAGAGCCCAGATTTACTCATATTTGGCTTCCACAAGTCTTAGATTCCGCTTTCATGCATCTCAAAATATTGTTTAACTTGACTTTTTTAGCTTATGTAGAACAGTCTGAATTTGAATGGGCTAATAAATCTGAATTAGAAAGGGATGTCTACTTAAACATAGAACCATAGAATTGTTAGGGTTGGAAAGGACCTTGAGATCATCTAGTTCCAATCCCCCTGCCATAAGCAGGGACACCTCACACTAAACCATGCCACCTAAGGCTTCGTCCAGCCTGGCCTTAAACACTGCCAGGGATGGAGCACTCTCAGCTTCCTTGGGCAACCCATTCCAGTGCCTCACCACCCTCACAGGAAAGAATTTCTTCCTTATATCCAATCTAAACCTCCACTGTTTAAGTTTGAACATCTTATCCCTTGTCCTGTCACTACAGTCCTTAATGAAGTGTCCCTCCCCAGCATCCCTATAGGTCCCCTTCAGATACTGGAAGGCTGCTATGAGGTCTCCAGCTCAGCCTTCTCTTCTCCAGGCTAAACAGTCCCACTTTTCTCAGCCTGTCTTTGTATGGGAGATGCTCCAGTCCCCTGATCATCCTCGTGGCCCTCCTCTGGCCTTGTTCCAACAGCTTCATGTCCTTTTTATGTTGAGGACACCAGAACTGCACACAATACTCCAGGTGAGGTCTCACGAGAGCAGAGTAGAGGGGCAGGATCACCTCCTTTGACCTTCTGGTCATGCTCCTTTTGATGCATCTATCCTAACAAGAAGATGTACAGGTGAAAGAAGATTCTGTGGTTTCATCTCTAGGTCTAGCAGTACTTGCAAACTCTTTTGGTAATGTTTTTTTTTTTTCAGTTTTCAGGAATTTGTTATGTCACACTTTCAAGATCCAGAGGAGTCCCTCAGGCCATTGTGTTCCCATTTTCAACTAAAGTGGATATACATAACTGTGGAAGAGGCAGCACCTAAAATCTCTCTGTCTTTCCAGCATTAGTTTTGAATACATAAAAATACTTACAGACTCTAATGTACACGATAGAGCTTGGAAAATGAAAGAAAAGCCTAATCTGGCCTACCCCACAAGCCTAGCACAACAGTCATGCATTAAGAAGCCCAGGAGATCTGTTGTTGCATCTGTCCTCTAACAACTGTGGTAAATCATACTTTGCCACCTTGTGTTTTCTACAAATCAGTAGATCTCTTCAGCTTCAGCTGCCTGGAGAGGATCTTCTGCCCTAACTTTCCTCTGAACCATATACTCTACTGGTCTTGAGGTTCGCTGTCTCAGTGCAAAGTGGGAAGCATCCCTTTGCTTTGTTGGAGTCTTGCTTGGATGCAACCATGGAAAGCAATATTTAAGCAGTTGTCATCATCAGCACTAACAAAATAAATCTATTAACTAATACATTTAAAATGCCAATGCAGCTCCCCATTCACAGTGTGCTCATACTAAAGGCTTTATGTAGAAATGCAGCTTTTCTTCCACAGAAGAGTGGGTCACATGCTTAAGAGGAACAGATTAAGATCCTAAAATATTTAACAGTGAAGTCAGCAATTTAAAATTCTATTTTGGAGTATAGACCAAGTCTGAACCAGTGATTTTCCTCAGATACTGGTCATGACATGGAAAGATTTAAAAAGCATTTTCAGTTAAACAAGAAATCACACTCAGATAGTTTCTCACATCTACCTTATTATGAACAAACATATCACCTTGCATCTGTTTCACAGTAGCTGTCTACTTATTACCAACTTTATCGGTAGAGAGAAGCAAAGCAGAGAAAGAAGAAGGATTACTTGGCTTGTATCTAGCTGTAACACAGCTCCATTTTAGCTTTGGATAAAGAAAGAAAAATTGCCTTATTAATGGCCTCACACTGCTGCCTACCTAAGATCAGGTTAACTACAGCAACTTAATCCTTCAAT
The DNA here is from genome assembly GCA_002631895.1 of Agapornis roseicollis. Taxonomy (NCBI): domain Eukaryota; kingdom Metazoa; phylum Chordata; class Aves; order Psittaciformes; family Psittacidae; genus Agapornis; species Agapornis roseicollis. The sequence continues at coordinate 100,016 of NDXB01011953.1, forward strand.
ACAAGAGGATTTTACCCTTAGAAAAATCCTCTGTAATTCTCTTACCTCTATAAATGGCTGCAATATACTTACCCAACATGGAGCTTCCACATCCCAGCTATGGGTCTGCTTGTTATCACATCACTGCCCCATTTTTTTTTTTTTTGCCTTCTTTCTAATTGTTACAGCTTTAGACTCAGCCAAAGTCTTTTTGCTGCAGTTAAAACATTCTGCAGGATCATCCACTTTATGCGCCACTGTTCAAAGCAGAGATCTAAAACAGGTTCATAATTAATGATTTCATTAAAATTATTCTCTGGAACTTTTATCTCATGAGGCAGTGATGTGACTAAATGTGGCTAGTGACAGCCAAATCAGGGGTTCAGTTCCTATCTCTGCAGATTTTGATCTGTTGTAGTCATACAAATTCAGCTCAACTACATTATTTCTAATTTAATTACTTCAGGCTCACCAGCATAACCATGATCAGAGGCTGATTAAGTGATTTGCCCAAAGACAATCACCAATTTTAAAAAGCAGAGTAGAAACTAAAGCTTCAGAGGTCCGGTCTCACACTGGTCTTCAGCAGGGGAAATGCAGAGTATCATCTGATTCACTGATGAAACAAAGTACTGTATTTTCCAAGCCTGTCTGACTGAATATTTGGACCACATCAAACCATTTCATGAGCTGACAGTATCATAATTCATGCTACACAACATGTGTAACACGCACACAGTCTAAGTTAAAAGAATCGTATTAAGACAGTGGGTTCAAGCTCTCTAAAGTTAGGAAATACCAGAATGGCTTGTATGCATTATTATACAGCTGTGAATTACAAGATTCAATAATGTGTTCTCCATGGAACTCCACTTAATACATAGGATGGATGATGTTCATGGAAAAACAAACCAGTCAATAGCTTGTTTCCTGCTAGTTGTTCAATGTTTGGCCTGGGGTCTTATTTACTGTAGACACCACTCAATGCTGTTCTAAACCCAGACCTTCTTATTTCTCATAAGCCTTTTTAAAAAATGTTTGTTGGTATCCAAATGCTTAAAGAATATGAATATATTTATTTTTACAACATCATAAACAGGTATGTGTACACCAGCTTTAAAAAGCCGCAACTGAGAAATAGGGAGACTGAAATAAAAGAAACAAACGTGTACAGAAGCTTTCTTAATGGTTTATATTCTAAGATGTTCATTGTCAGCTGCTTTTGAAAACAGTTTTGAAGAAATGTTTCCTAGGAAGAGTTTCTTAATTTTGAGGTGTTTGCTGTTTCCTGACTGCCAAAAACTATATAAAAGCTAGCTGTCAGATAAGAAAGACATTAAGCTGCAGTGGAAGAGGTGACTGCTTCAAGTCTCTTGTGGATTCAGATAGGCAGGTCAATATTTTTGGCTGGTGACCAAAGATCCTCAGACTTTCTGAAATCCCCAGAGCTAAACACCCAGACGTTGAAAGCAAAGAGGAAAAGGCTCCCTTGTCTTCATCTCTGGGATCATCCCGCTTCTGAGGACCACAAGTTGAAGCAAATTATTTCAGAAGGGCCATAGGATCATGACTGCCAGGTCTCAGCTCCAGTACTCATCCTGGACAATTCTAGAGGAAGATCCTTCTGACTCCAAGCCTGCCATAGGTCCAGTATAAACAGAAGTTGCTAGGAATGTATCTTAAAAGTCCTGGAGCATGTTTACAGGGCACATGCAAAATATATTTCCTCTGAGGTTAATCTCCATGGCAATGACAGGATAGTTTTTTCACTTACCTGGTGAGGCAGGGAGGAGCTCTTGCTTCTGGTGCCAAGTGCCTGGCGCACACAGGGTGCAACCCACTTCAGGGACAGCGGCAGGTGGGGAGTTTGGCTGGGGCAGCACACCTATCAAAGTGTAATGCAGGTGTCCTAAGGCGAGCTCAGGGAGGATGGAAACCTCCCAAAGAGCAGAAGGGTAAAAGCTTGCTTGATCTTGATTTTCAGTACAAATACAGACAGTGAAAGCAGGGCCTCACCATCCTTATGGCTTTTGGGGTTTTAAGCAGGAGGTGTCAGAAAAGTTACCACAGGGACAACTGGCTTGTGGCAGCCAAGCATTCATAGCGTCATCACTTTTTCTTCCTTTGATGTTGGCTCTTTCTATCATTGTGAAGCAGAACTCACCAAGCATTGGATTGTTCACCCACTAATAGGGAATGTGAGCTGGCTTTAGACAATCGTGAGACAGGTTAGTTTTACCCTACTGATGACGTGTTGTTGCAATAGTAACCCTGCTCAGTACGAGAGGAACCGCAGGTTCAGACCCCTGCTGCGTGCGCTTGGCTGAGGAGCCACTGGCACAAGGCTCCCATCTGCGGGCTGAACGCCTCTAAGTCAGAATCCCACCCAGATGTAGCAATACCGCAGCTCTGCTGGTGTCTCGGTGAGTTCGCAGTAGCGGTCGCTCGAGACTGACCCAGGTAATGACAGTCTTGCTCAGAATGTGTGGGTTCAAAGGAGAAGGAAAACTCCTACCTTCAAACCCAGGCTGCTGGAGCTCGTCTAGCATTGTATGGTCTTCCATCGAAGAGAAGGACACTCTTACAAATCCTACAACCTGTGGACTTTGCTGTCACCGTCCTAGCTCCCTAGGCTGTGGCAGTCAAACCTCAGGTGTAAAGGGTATGGCCAGTGCTGCGCAAGCTGTGCCTCACCTAAAAAATCCCCTGTGCAGGCTGGAAGGGCTTGCTGTCACTTGTCTGCATGGACAGGTGAGGGGCAAAATGGCAGGTGACAAGGTGCATGGGAAGCTGCAGTTCCAACCTTGCATGCAGGCGGACTAGCACATGGGTAGCTCAAGATTACTCAGGATTCGACAGTCCTGATCAGACACTCCCTGATTGCCTAAACACCCTTTTCCAACCAGATCTGCATATCCCATATGTCCTTGGTCATCATGCTTGAGAAAGCGTGGTTAAAGCCCTTCCCAAATCTTCACTTGCGAAGCCAAGCCATCAATAAGTAGGTCTGAGAACCAAGCAGCTCCTAACAAAACACTGGTATTTCACAGAATATCTCAAGTTGGAAAGGACTCAAAGATCACCAAATCCAAATCTCTGTTCCTTGCAGGACTACCTAAAACTAAAGTATAGGACTAAAAGCATTGTCCAGACTCTCTCTGAACTCTGACAGTCTTGGTGTCACAACCACTTCCTTGGGGAGCCTGTTCCACTGACCAACCACCCTCTCAGTGAAGAACCTTTTCCTAATATCCAATATGACTTCTTTTTATGCATCTTCATTCCATTTTCTCATCCGGATGGTGTAGTTTGCTCCAAAAGATGATGCTAAAGGGTTTACATTTCCTTGCCTTTGTTCCTATATTTGCATTAATATGCCTGATAATTTGGATGACTCACTGTACATCATAGTCCCCACAAAGCAAAGTCAACACATGGTACACTGCAGCATGGGGGCATGAGTGTCTTGAATGGCTATGACTTGGTAGAAAATACCAGTGCAGAAGACTGAAATAATAAATTACTGGGTCTGGTTGCAAATTTATTTTGGAGCCCTCTATAAGCTGCCAAAACCAATGTACTATGCATACTTGCTAACATGGCAGGAATATGAATGTATGTATACACAGAGGCAGAGCAGAGAAAATTTGAAGAGCTTGGTTATATGGTAAAGCACAATTTAGTTTTGGTCATGGCTTCAGATTGGACAACATGAAGTACTGTACTCAAACCCTCATTCTGGAAGTAGATGAAATATTTCAGTTATAATTTTCCAGTAACATTTACTGAGAGGGAGATCATCAGTTCTGGGGAAATATATTAATACAAATAATTTAGATTTTATAAAGCTATCATCACTTGAAATTAGAATCATATGAAAGCAGTATGTAACACTGATTTTATACATACACATAATGTAAAGTGTGTATGTACAAACCAAAGAGAGATGTCACATCCACTAGGAATACAAATATTTCAAAACATTAAATTAAAATATCACTGTAAGTTAATATTGATATATTGATAGAAGACTAATAATGAGGCAATTCAGTCTGAATCACGTATATATAACTTGCCCAAGAAATTAGAACTGGACTTGTCAGCAGACCCTAAAGGGGGAATTATTATTGTTACTGCTATTCTGTAATTTAAATGGGAACCACTACATTCACTTATTAGGAAATAGAGTTTTACATGCTCTTTACTCAAAAGATACCTCACTTGCACAGACAGGTTTACAAGGTGAACAGTACGTAGAACAGAGATGAAGGCAGCCAGAGGTCCAGCAGCCTCTGTGGCACATCTACCTCACCCTGATGAGTGCCGCATAAGGAAAGCCTCTGTGTTTAACTGTTCAGTTCACAGAGCCCAGCCATACCATATGCTGAGTGCCACAGCCTTGGCCAAGCACCTGTATGTGCTTTTCCATTTAAAGGCTCCTAGTCCCCCAGGTTTCAAGGCACATGCCCTCAGCCTTACTGGCTGCCTCAACACTCAGCTGGGTTCAGGCAGACTGTGCACAGAGGCAGCAGTCTGCTGCTTATTCCTGAGATGTGCAGTAATCACCACGACTGCACGATCGGCAGTGGCATTAGGTCTGGTAGCTTCACCAGGCATATTTTATGATGCAATCCTCTTGTTCAGCCATGTTTTCATCTGCTGATGCAGTTTCCACTGCTCTCTATACTCCACAGTGGTTTTATAAATCACTTCAAGAGCACTTGAGGACAAAAAAGCTGCTTGTATTTTCTCTCCTGGCACCCCTTCTCCCCACCTCTTCCCCCCCCCCCCCCCCCCCCCCCCCCC